>JARHVA010010424.1:100000-172963 GCA_037957365.1 Torreya grandis | reverse complement strand
AAAGATTACTTTTCAATTTGGGGAATGGGTCAGGGAACAAGAAGTTAATTATGAGAACATTCTTTTTAGGTGTAGAATCTATAATGAGTATGGGAATTTAGTAAAGGATTTCAATGTATATGTTCATGAAAACCCTAAAGAAACCCCCAATGAGGAGGGGTTTCAAGATAAAAAACATATTGTTAAATCAAATAACCCTAATTTTGGGCCCTCTTTTTTTGAGAATTGTTTCACTTCCTTGCTTGTTGATGAGCCTCTAAAGGATGATGAACTAGTCATGGAAACTACAATTCTTGAAATGTTATTTATAAGAGCTCCTCAATCTACCCCACTAGATCAAGTAAAACACATTATTGATAATTCCATCTCTTCAATAGATTAGACTATGGCCATAGAAGCTCAAGAGGATACCATTATTATAATAAAACATAAATTGGAGAAAAGAGATAAATTAGGCACATATTTGGGTGATTATTTGGATGACCATCTATGTAGAGTGTTAGTCTCGTACCTTTATTTTGTGTATATCTATTCCATTCTAAATACACATAGAATTAATCAAGATTCAAATAAAAATTGAAAATGGACACTAATAAGAAAGCAAACATGAAATCTATTGAGACCCACATTTAAAGGGGAATATAGGGTAAAAGAGGTATCTCAGGTGTATAAACCTAGTCTGACATGACGTGAATTTCTTGAAATATTGGGGGTTTTAAAGGTTTCCTCTATGAACACAATGAAATTATTAGATTTTTGAAATATCACAACCATCATATAATGTTTTTTCAAGAAATCAAAGTCTCTATAAGTAACATGAATTCTTTCACTAAGAATATTTGGCTAATGGCTAATGTTTTATCCTATGATTCTTAGGGACCTTCTTGGGGCATTTATTATTTTTGGAACCCCATGAAAATTATAGTGGTTAATGCTCTAGCTATGTAGGGTATCATAGTGATCCTTTCTAAATTTAGACATTCAAATGAGTAGGTTTTATTCATTAATGTTTAATTCTCTTCTACTTTGAAGGGGAAAAAAGTAGTGGAAGAATACTGAATATATTATTCATCTCTTTATGGGAGATTGGGTCTTGATTAGAGGATATTTTGATGCTATTACTTATTTACAATAAGAAACTACTGGCAATAGCAAGATTGATGTTAATTCAAGTATCATATTAAAATACAATTCTCCTCTTAATTTTATTGAAATTAATCCTAATAATGGGCTTCTAATGTGGACCAACCAGAGATTGGGTGATGCTTTCATTATAGAGAACTTGGATAGATTATTATTGATAGAGGATTTTATTGTTAATGGCAAAATACCCAAATCTAAAATTATCAACAATGATAGATCTAATAATTGTCCTTTCTATGATATAATTCTGTAATACTCAATGCTTGAAATCTCATATCCATTTCTAGTTGATGTGGTTTCAACATGCTGATTTTTGGCATAAAATTCAACACTAGTGGGTGACAGGTAAGATTCATCATGTTACAAATATGTTTATTTTTATGCAAAGGATTAGATATGTCAAATCCCAACTTATGAAATGGAATTAGGATGAATTTGGGGGAATCAAATTTAAAAGGAAAGAGATATTTTATAGATTAGAAAATGTCTTTGAAACCATTCGTTGGAGTACTATTAATGAGACTATTAAGTATGAAGAACTAGATTTAATCAATCAACTAGAGGAATGGAATCTTAGGGAGGAAATTAGGAAGAAAAATAATATAAAATAAAATAGATTCAATAAGGGGATAACAATATGTGGTTTTTGAAAAATCCATGTTGATGTAGAGGTTCTTCAATCATATTTATTCTCTTGATTTAGATAATGAAACTCTACAGTTTTCTTCACAAGGTGTTTCTAACATTACACTCAATTTTTCTCAACTCTTTTCTATTATTCCTTTATATTTGGTTACACAAAATAAAGTTCTCCAAGACATTCCCACTCTTATTTCTATGGAGGAAAATCATTCTCTTCAAGTGATAGCATTTATTTAGCAGAACTAAGACATGTTGTCTTCAACATGAGTAAAGGAAAATCCCCTTGACCAGATGGGTTTCCTATTGAATTTTATCTTTGATTCTAGGATATTTTTAGGAGGACTTATTAAATGTTTTTCAAAAATCCAGAATGACTAAAATTATTCTTAATCAAATCAACAAAACCTCCATTGATTTAGTTCCAAAGGTGTATGAGGTAACAAATATTTCTGGGTTTTATCCCATTGTTATATGCAATCTTTTATACAAAATTATTTGAAAAATAATGTTTAATAGATTGCATCCCCTCTTTAGAAGTATTTCCCTAGATCAAGTTGGGTATGTGGTTGGTAGAAAAATCCTTGATGAGATTGTGTTAGCTCAAGAAGCTATCTATTCTATGCAAAACCAAAAGACTCTAGGTATGCTTATAATGTTGGATCACTTTAAATCCTATGATAGGTTTAATTGGGCCCTCCTCTTAATAATGATCAAACATTTTAGTTTTTATGAGAATTGTATTTTTTGGGTGAAAAGATATATTTACATGTTTTTTTCTCAATTTTGGTTAATGATGGTCCTACTAGGCCTTCTGGAACCTCTAGAGGTATTCGGCAAGGAGAACCTATTTCTCCTTATTTTTTTATCATTATGATGGAAAATTTAGGTAGAATTATTACCATGCCTAGAGAATAAATGATTAATGAAGATGTTACTCTTGTTACAAGTCTTAATCCAATGTCACATTTGTAATTTGTGAATGATTCTTCCCTAATGGGTAAAGATATGTCTTAAAAGGCTTCAAAATTTAATAATAAGTTACAACTTTTCAAGGTTACAACTAGTTAGATTATTAATGAGGATAAGTCAAAATTTTATTTTTTTCACAGGTCTCCTAAATAGTTATTAAAAAACTTCACCTTTAGAAAGATTATTTTCTAGTTATTAACTTAAACATTCCCCTAAGGGAAAGAAGACTTTCCAATTGGCATTGGTTAGTAGAAAGGATGAAAATAAAAATTTCCAAGTGGACCAATAGATGGCTCTCTATGGGGGGATGAATCACCTTGATCAAGAATGTTTTGCAAGCTATTCCCATTTACTTCTCTTCTATCTTTTATGTTACTAATCCCATCTTCAATAAATTGATCAAACATGCCATAAGTTTATATGGAGAAGGCCTTAGCATATTAAATAATGGTCTTTAGTGAAATGGATGATACTTTGTCTCCAAAGTAAATAAGGAGGTTTGGATTTTTTTCAGCTCAGGTAAATGGTCAGGGTTTAGATACTAATATTTATTAACATATTCTTTAGTCTCCATCACAACTCTAGGCACAAACCTTAATAGCCAAATATGCTGAAAATAAGCATTTTGATAAAATTGTCTAGTTCTCCCTTCACTCAAAAGTTTCTCCTATGCTATCTATTCTTAAAATTTGGTGAGTCTTTGATTAAAAATGATTTGTTTTGGATTATCAATATGGTAAAAAGGCCCATTTTTGGATTGATTCTTAGGATGGTTATCCCTCTCTTGTTGAACAATATCCCCACTTTCATGGGCTCATGGAATAGATACATCATGAAGATTGGATTATGGTTTCAAAGTACTCTAATAGACCTAGAAGAGAATGGGAAATTGAAAAGAAGTAGATTTACCCTTAAAATTAGCTGATTTGAATTTCATTAGTTTCTAGAATATAACTCCTTCATATTCTTAATGTTACATCTTGATTCCTCACTAAGCAAATTGACTCGATTAACTATGGATATTTATAGTTGGTAATTTGATTTGGTTATTATTAACTAAGTTATGAGTTAAATTTTATTATGAGATAATTGAATACTACTTTGATTACACTATTTCATTATTATGAGTTAGTTGTAGTGTATATTCTTACATTATGATCATGTTGATTTGTTATTATAGTAGTATTTTATGATATTTTTCATGATGTTATGGACTAACTACTTGCTTGACTTGAGTTGGATGTAGGAGATATTCATCCCTCAGAGCCTGATAGAGGGCGAGAATCATCATAGAGGGTGACATATATGGAGGTGTTGGGGGATGATAGAGGAATGATTATAATCTTGCATATACCACATTAGTTAGTACATGTTATATGCATAGTTAAATGGTTAGCATTAGTAAATTTTGGTGATTATTTGCATTTATATAATTTATTATGCATACTAATTGTGTTAGCTTAGTTAATGATTATGTGGAATTAATCTTGTGGGATGTGCATTGTGGTTGTTATAATTTGGATTTGTATAATAATGTGTTAATTATCATTTCAATTTAAAAATATTATTGACCTTACATTGATCAAGACATTGTGATTATTTATCTATACCAAGACATATTATTATTAAGTAACTAGAAAAAAATAAGGAAAAAAAGCCTCATAAAGTGAATAAAATAGGTAAATAAATTTTATTTTATACTAGAAAACTACATATACACCCCAAAAAAAATAGAATTCAAAAGGATATATTTAGTTAAAATAAAATAATTAAAAAAAGGAAAAACATAAAAAGAGGAAAATACATGAAATGAAAGAAAATACAAAAAGAAGGAAAAATGTAGCTTCAAAGAAAAGCAAACACTCATACAAAAAACTAAAAAAATGGAGAGAGGTGCATCATAAGGGAGAGAGTAAGAGAAAGGAAAAAGGGAGGCACAACATAGGAGAAGAGAGAGAACAATGGAGCATAGAGGAGAAGGAAGAACGAAGAGGAGAATGATTCCAAGTGGGAACGTTGATAGGTAGGTGCCATTCTTCTTGTGAAATCTCTAAATTTATGTGTACTTTTATAATTGTACATACTGTGTAAACCATGAAGTTGGGCTGAGAGTTTGATATATATAGTTATGAAAATGAATGTATGTGTAAACATAGCAAGCTATAGGAAATTTAAATAGAAAATGGATGTATAATATATATTAAAATCTATATATAGAATATAGTGATTTATACCACTTTAAAAACTTTTTTGACATGAAGGAAATCATATAGATTGCATGCCTTACATAATTGAATGGTGAATTATGTTGGAAATATTGTCATTGATGTCAAAGGTTTAGCATTATTAGTGATAAAGGCCCCATTTCATTTAATATTGTTTATCTTGGTTAATGTGAGTTAATATTTATTTAATATTAATGATTATATTTTTGGTTGCATATGAGACAAAAGAAGGGCCCATGGAGAAGTCGAAGATCCATGGGGTAGAGACAAAAGAAGGATAGGATGCATTTTCCCATGAAGAGTCATCTTGGGGAATTCCAAGAGTCACCAAGTGAAAACAAAAGAGTAAGGGCAAAATTTCTCATGAAGGGAAACTTTGAGGAATATGAAAAGTCACCAAAGATAAGGACAAAAGTGGGAAGGACATTTTTGATCATGAAGGGTCACCACATGACTTTTCAAAAGCTTGAATATGAAGGGTTATCCAAGATTGGTGCCATTTTCCATGAGGATTGAAGGGTCACAAAGGGGGAAGGCCAAAGGTCATTTGGAAAGCTATAAATAAAGGCTTGAGAAGCCATTCGTAATATGAGAGTGAGAGGTTGATTTGATATTGTAATATCTAGCTTAGAAGAGTAATTGTGAGAGATGAATATGATTTGTATTTATTATATCTAGCTTAGAAGAGTAAAGGTGAGAGAGAGGAAGGAGATGTTGTATTGATCTATCATTTGTTGAGATAACAACATTGAGAGATAGGTGTGTGGTATACACTAAGGGGTTGGTGCTCCTGTGGGTTGGTGCTCATGAATAGTAGCTAGGTTGGTGCTCAACAAAGGGGTTTGAAGCTCCTGTGAGTTGGTGCTCACGAATTGTAGCTGAGGTTGGTACTTGGCAAAGGGGTATGGTGCTCCTGTGGGTTTGTTCTTACTAATATACTTGAGATTGTTCTTTGTGGTTTTTCCCACATTGGGTTTCCACGTTATATCTAGTGTCTCTCTCTATCTTGTGTGGTGTTTATTGTTTGAGTTTTATTGCATATCTTGAATGTTTGATTAAGTGGAATTTGATTAAGGGAAAGTTTTATAAGATATATGATATACTGATTCACCCCCCCCCCTCTCAGTATATCCCGTGTTTAACAAATTATATAATACTATCAATATAAACAATGTGGGTTTATCATAAATAAATAGTGAATTGTGTAATGAAGTGCCCTGATTTATATGAATATATAAAGTATAGCAATCTGGTAGTAAAATGTATAAATATAGAAAACTAGGAATAAATATAGTGAACCAATTTTTTATAGCAACCTACTTGAATAGAGAAATATAGTGATATTTCATGAACTGTGTATGAGAAAAATTTCAACATAAACAAGGTGTATGTATGTATATATGGTGATTATGAATTTTATAGTAATTGAGCATATAGTGTTTACATATATGGAAATTGAGAAAATAACAATTATCTCATACATCGCCTAAACTATCAAACAACTAAAATAACAAATTAGTCTTATACACTGAGGAATACACACACACACACACACACACACACACACACACACACACACAATGACAAACCATACAAACTATATAAAATAATGAGTTATTTGGATATATACATATAAGCAATATATGCACTAGTATAACATGAGCAAGTGTACAACATAGTCCTATAGATTTGAAAAATAACATCGCCTAAACTATCAAACAACTAAAATAACAAATTAGTCTTATACACTGAGGAATACACACACACACACACACACACACACACACACACACACACACACAATGACATGCCATACAAAGTATATAAAATAATGAGTTATTAGGATATATACATATAAGAAATATATGCACTAGTATAACATGAGAAAGTGTACAACATAGTCCTATAGATTTGAAAAATAACATGAGCAACAGTATTTACCAACAAGGAATTGTGATGTTACACAAAATATATAAAATCATTGATGTATGAGTTACAGTGATTAGGATTTACTGAGTATCAGCTCTATCCAATTAAAACAATATCTAATATATGAATTTTATATGATGCCTTGGATCTATTGAAAAATCTAGGTATATAATACCAAAATCGCAAGGCTACATATAACAATCTAGTGCCACATGAAATATTTATTATTAATATGTACATATAGCTAAATGACTTCACTGATAAAAGAGAATCATCTAGTAAGCTGATATTGTTTGTTAAAAGAGAAAATTATCATCCTAATTTTCTCTAATTTTCAAATACCACATGCTTAGCTATGTAAAAGAGAAAAAAATGAATTTATGATTACCTTAGCCTAATTATATAGTCTGTTACATGTTACCATGACTATGTGAAAGTTTCATAGGTTGGTAACCATTAAATATATGATTATCAATTTAAAATTAATATTATAACCTACTTAAAATTATATTTGGAATATTTGGTAAGTCTTTTCATTGAAAATTGATAGCTAAGGATTAGTATTAGGTATTATTCATCATTATCCATAGGGCACCTTTTATTTAATATGATATATGTTACATGAGAAGTAGATCTAAGGTATGGCTATTTTTACATGTATATAAATAACCAATGAAATATTATTATTATTTATATATAATATAATTTATATACTTATAAATGGTGGGAATACTTATACAAGGAACATAATATGTACTATCTATACATGCAGATATAGTTAAGGCTATAATGATTGTTTGAAACAAATTAAGTCATTGATTAGAATTATAGATGACTGGTGACACTTATATATAGTATTATATATTAATAATTGATCACATGTGATACATAGTATGAATATACTTAATGTATACTAAATCATTTAAATAGGAAATACGTCAAACTAAATATTTATGTTTTTCTATAAGAATATAAAATGTATTGGTATATTGAGTCATGTGCCTATAGTTGTATTAAATGTAAAAAATGAGTCATAGCATTAAGAGAGTTAGGGAACTATGTCTACATGAATATATCATCCTAAAAACATAACAACATGTATAAATGAAAGATCTTGTTCATATGAAATATATCTTGGATTATGAGATATTTGATTCCTTGAAATTATTATGACTGAGTGTTTGTAACTGAGTAGTTGTGTCCATGAACAATGGACTATGATATTATTGTTTATAATAAAATTCATATTATTTGAAACTACTTATAGTAATTAAAAACTTATAGCATAAATATATTTACTATACCTAGGTGGTGCAAACTATAATTGTTATGTCTATTATTTATGGGATAAATGATATTATGGAAATATTTTCATACATTTGATGGACTAAATGTGTGAATTCTGATTATTCTTGTGTTTAACATATTTTATGGCTATTATTAGTAAGTAATCTATATGAATATATTGGTTAAATTTATGTTATCCAAATCTTGCATTGCTAGTACTAAGTAAGTAGTGAGACAGACTTCACTAGCATACTAGCATCATCAATGCTAGATGAAGGTAATCCAATCAATTGGTGTGTTTTAAATTGACTAATCCTAGAGATAAAATTTAAAACATCATCCAAAGTAGTTTTACTTAGACATTGTCATTTTATATATATTATTTACATGTTTTTGCGATATCATGTTAGAATAGATATCTTTGTGGTACACTGCATGTTTTTAGTAATCATACAACACATATGTACTAGCTTGTCTCCATGGATTTTTTCACTATCACTATCTAATCATCCATGAAGGGAGGGTCATTCACAAATGGAGGATTGTGCAAGTGATCAATGGTCCATGGTGTGGAATAGTTCTCAGATGATGCTCTCCCTCCCCACAACATTACTTATTTGGAGATGACACTTGAGATTGCCATAGATACTAGAGTTTAGGAAACTCATGCTCCATGGAGTCATGTATCTTGTATCTTATACATTTTATTATATTTATTATTATTATAAAATTATCCATTATAATATGTAATTATTTACTTATTATTCAATGAAATCAGTGGTTGTATGGTTGTACCATCTATGACTAGTTATTTGTAATTACTTTTTATATTTAGTTATGATGTGTTTCATATGATGAAAGTGGTCAATGATGGATAGATGTCACATGCTTATTTTAAAATTTACATACTTAGAATGATTTATCTAGGTCACTAATTAGATTATCATGGTGTAGTCTAATAAAAGATACATTTTTTAAATTTAAAAAAAAATCATGTTATTCTAAGTAGATCCTAGTGGGGATGTTACATGTGGTATTAAAGATATGGCTCAAAATCTAAGAGCAAATGACTCCACTATGTTTTCATATATATTTACCAAAAAGGAGTTGATGAAAGATAGAGTATCTAAATAGGGTCCATCAAATGTCAATGATAATAACCTTCCATTTGATTCTAATCGATTTACTATTGTGCAAGTAGCGAAGTTGGATCAAATTGTTACAGCTGTGAATGATACCAAGGACCAAATTTCATCCCTAGAGTATGAAGTTCATGGATATGAAGAGGAAAAACATTAAGATGAACCTGAAGGGCATCCCACTAATTAGGAAAACCCTTAAGATATAAGAGCACATGTTGCTGTAGAGTTGGCTAGAGATATGAAAAAGGTTAATCCACCTAAGTTTTATGAAATTATTTTGGTGATAGAGTTAAAGCATCACTATATGAGATGGATAAGTATTTAAAAAATTTAAACTACTCTAAGGTCACTAAAGTAGTATGGGGAGATTACTAGTTAGTTGGTGAATTAGCTATGTGGTGGGACAACAAGAAGTTGGAAATGAATCTTAATTTGAATGCCACTACATGGTAGTAGTTTGTGACTTTGTTCAGGCCATGGTAGATTTTAAAGTTATACATTGACCATAATCTTACAAATTTTTATAATCTAAAACAGAGAGACTTATCAGTGAAGGAGTACTAAGAGCAGTTCACCAAACTTCTAAAGTATGTACCTCAGTACCAAGAAGATGAGAGATTCAATATTAGGAAATTCATCATGGGATTAAAACCTTATATTGTTGGAGAGATGGACATTCATGGACCTTTTACCATGTACTAGGTCTTTGAGAAGGTAGTCAAGCAAGAGCAAAAGATGAAATCTCTTTCACAAGCCAGGGATAATTTTAAGAAATTTTTTGGAAGTTATAAACCAAATTTCAAAAATAAGAACTAGAAGTAGAGGAGTGGAGACTCTAGGAAGGAGGTCAAAATTCATAATTTCAAATTAAACAATGGTTAAAACAATAAGAAACTAGATAACATTTTCAAGGGAAACCAATAGGATGATAAGAAAGGACCACCTGGAGGTTGCTTCATTTACTGAGATGACCCTTATGATCATGAGTGTACTCAATACAAGTTAAAGAACAAAGATAATAATCCATATCACGTAACTTTTCAACAACATATTCATGCGATATTGACAATTAGCAAGCCAAATTTCAAGCTTTACTCATAGAACTATTAAGTATTTTGTTTGAACATCCAATTTCCATTTTGATAGATACAAGGGCTATAGAATGTTTTATAACTCCTAAAATGATTAGTAAGTTATCTTGAAGAAATAGAATAATGGAAAATGCATGGTCAGTATAATATGGGAATGATTCAAAATTCATGGTTGATAAGTGTTTAGTCAAAGCAGAGATTAGGTTGCCCAAATTCACAATATTAGTGGATATATATGTAACACTACTAGGGTCATATGATGTGATCCTAGGAGTCAACTAACTTTCAGTACATAAGGCCAAGGTTGACTACTATAATATTGATCTTAGAGTAGGACAACATCAAATAAGTATAAGGGATGAAGATATTTTGAAGACAATGTTTAGAATTCATTATGGGCACTATGAGATCACAATTTTACCATTTGGATTGATAAATGTTTCAACAACATTCATGAATCTCATGAATAGTGTGTTGAGATATTATTTAGATCATTTTATTTTGGTCTTTATGGATGACATTATTATATACTCTAAAAAAGAAGAGGAGCATCTTCAACATCTAGAATTGGTTCTGCAATAATTTTGGAAGTAAAAGTTGTATGGTAAATTATTTAAGTTCACATTTTTTCTAAGGGAGAGTATAATATCTAGGACATATTATCTTTGTAGACACTATTTCAATAGACCCGATAAAGATAAGAGACATTATGGAATGGATGATGCCAAAGAATGTGCATAAGGCAAGGAATTTCATGGGATTAATAGTATATTAGAGGAATATCATTCTAAAATTTTCTAGGATAACTAATATGATTACCTATCTACACTCAAATAACCAAAATTTTATCTGGTCAAAGAAGTGTGAAGTAGCCTTTAAGAAAATGACAAAAAGACTAACTTCAGCACTAGTGTTAAGATTTCTTAACCCTATTGGTCAATATTTTAGTGATCACAAATGCATCGGGGGATGGAATGGGAGGAGTCCTTATGCAAGATGGTGCAGTGGTAACTTATGAATTAAGGAAGCAAAAACCTTATGAGGTGAATTAAGCCCCTCATGATCTAGAACTTGCAATAGTTGTGCATGCTTTGTAAATTTGGTAATATTATTTGTTGTGAAAACCATTTGAGCTCAAAAAAGATAACTTGGGACTCAAGTACATCTTCACCCAATAAAATCTAAATGCTCATTAGAGATGCTAGCTAAAGTTCTTATCTGATTATGATTTCAATATCAATTATATCAAAGGCAAGAAAAATATAGTAGTTGATGTCCTAAGTTGTATAAGGTACATAGAAGTCATGGCTATTATTAGGAGTAATTTTAGGGGTCAAATGATCAAATTATCTCTAGGATATGAATTCTATGATCATGTCAAGAAAGCATTATATGCGGATGTTTAAAATCCTAGGTATAAAGGATTCAAATTAGAGAGTGATGGTCATTTGCATTATAATAGAAGGATATATGTACTAGATCAAGAGAATTTGTGGAGAAAAATGTTAAAAGAAATATAAAATTCCCCATATTTAGGACATCCAAGAGTAATGAATCTCATGGAAGATCTTAAACTACATTTTTTCTGAAAGGGAATAGATAAAGATGTAGTGAACTTTATGTCACATTATCTAGAATGTCAATGAGTAAAATTTGAACATGTGCGTCTGACTGGATTGTTATATCCACATGATATACTAGTATGGAAGTGGTAGGTGATCAGTATGGACTTTTTTCAAGGGTTACCATTGTCATGGAACAAGCATGATATGATCTTCATTGTAGCTGATAAACTAACCAAGGTAACTCATTTTATATGAGGTAATTTGATAGTGATGCACCTACTCTTGCGAAGAGGTTTGTTAAATAAATGTGTAATTTGTATACATTTTTAGAGGAAATAACTTTAGATTTTGATCTGAATATGACTTCTATATTATGGGTAACTCTAAACTTAGCTTTGGGCACACAACTAAACTTCAACACTACATATCACCCAGAGATTGATGGTCAGACTGATCAAGTTAATTAGGGGTTACATGATATTCTTTGTATGTATTACATGGATCAATAGTACAAGTGGGAATATTACCTTCTATTAGTTTATTTTTATTACAATAACTCATACCAATCAATGTTGAAGATGGCATCATTTGAATCTCTATACAAAAGAAGGTGCATGAAACCAATCAATTTGGACTTGTTGGAAGACGAGGTAATCTTTAGACCTGAGATGCTTTCATAAATTAAATATCAAGTCATAAAAATTATGTATATATTGCTTGAGGCTAATGATAGGCATAATATTTATTCTAATTTGAAGAAAACAGATAGGTAATTTTCAGTTGGTGATAAAGTGTTCTTGTGGGTTAAGTCACATAAGAGCTAGATTGAATTTGGGAAATTAATGAAGTTATCACCAAGATATGTGTGGCCCTTTGAGGTTTTAGAATTAGTCAATCCTATAGAATATAGGCTTGCATTACCACCATCTCTAGCTCTATTACATAATTTTTTCCATGTTTCTTATCTTAAAAAGTATATAGTTGATCCTATGCATGTATCGGATTAAAATATTTTGTAGATTATAGATCTTAGGGTGGTCATGGTAGAACCAATCAGAGTAATTGAAACTCGTAAACTTTGTTTACATAATAAATATATGTCACAATACAAGACCTTTTGAGACCAATACATTGAATATAGTGCTACTTGGGAGGATTATGATGAGTTCTACAGGCTATTTCTACATTTATTTGTTTGATTTGATACTTTGTACTATGTTATTTTTCTCATAAATAATGTTATTAATTCAAAATATATATTTGAATAAGTGTCATTAGGATGATGAATAACTTTAGGGGGAAAAGATGTTACATCCTAATTCATTTCTAAGAAAACTAACTTAATTATCCATGGATATTTATAGTTGGTAATTTGATTTGGTTATTATTAACTAAGCTATGAGGTATATGTTTTTATGAGACAATTGAATGTTGTTTTGATTAAATGATTTCATTGATATGAGTTAGATGTAGTGTACATTATTACATTATGATCATGTTGATTTATTATTAAAACATTATTTTATGATATATATCATGATGTTATGGACTAACTACCTATTTGTCATGAGTTGGATGCATGAGAGATTCATCCCTTAGAGCTTGATAAAGGGAGAGAATCATTGGAGAGGGTGACATAGATAGAGGTGTTGAGGGATAATAGAATACTGGTTAGAACCCTAGACACACCACATTAATTAGTACATGTTATATGCATAGTTGAATAGTTAGTGTTAGTACATTTTGGTGATTGTCTATATTTAGATAATTGACTATGCATACTAATTATGTGTTAACTTAGTTAATGATTATGTGTAATTAATCTTGTGCGATTTGAATTATGGTTGTTATAATTTAGATGTGTATAATAATGTGTTATTTATCATTTCAATTTAAAAATATTATTGACCTTATATTGGTTAAGTCATTGTGATTATTTATCTATATTGAGACATATTATTATTAAGTAATTAGAAATTTTTTTAAAAAAAAAGTCTCATAAAGGAAATAAAACAAATAAAATAATTATATTTTATATTTATAAAAATACATATAAATTAAAAAAAAAGAGAATTTGAAAGGATAAATTTAAGAAAAAGAAAATAAGAACAAAAAAAAAGGGAAAAACATAAAAAGAGAAAAATTCATAGAATAAAATAAAATATAAAAAGGAAAAAAAAGTAGCTTTAAATAAAAGCCAACACACATACCAAAACATAAAATAATGGAGAGAGGTGCATCATGAGGGAGAGGGTAGGAGAAAGGAAAAAGGAAGGCACAAAGTAGGAGAAGAGAGAGAACATTGGAGCATAAAGGAAAAGGAAGAGTGAAGAGGATAATGATTCCAAGTGGGAGAGTTAAAAGGAAGGCACCATTGTTCTTGTGAAATTTCTAAATTTCTATCTACTTTTATAATTGTATGGACTATGTAAACCATGCAATTCAGCTAAGAGTTTGATATTTATAGTTATGAAAATGAATGTCTATGTAAACATATTAATCTATAAGAAATATAAATAGAAAATGGATGTATAATATATATGGTGATATAAATATAAAGTATAACAATTTATACCAATTAGCATCTTTTGTGACATGAAGGAAATCAAATAGATTGCATATCTTCCACAATTAAATGATGACTTATATAATCCTATCAATATAAATGACATGGGTTTGTCATAAATAAATAGTGAACTATGTAATGAAGCGACCTAATTTATATGAATTTATAAAGTATATATATTTAGTAGTAGACTGTATAGATATGACGAACTAGGAATGAATATAGTGAACTGATTTTGTATAGCAAACTACTTAAATAGAGAAATATATTGGTATTTAGTGAACTATGTATGAAAAAGAAAAACATTCAACATAAGCAAGTTGTAGGTATGCATATATGGGGATTATGAATTTTATAGTAATTGAGAATATGGAATTTGCATATATGTCTATTAAGTAGATAACATTTAGCTCATACATCGCCTAAACTATCAAACAACTAAAATAACAAATTAGTATTATACGATGAGGAATATATATATATATATATATATATATATATATATATATATATATATATATATATATATATATATATATATAAACACACACACACACACAATGGCATACCGTACAAAATATATAAAATACCAAGTTATTGTTATATATACATATAGATGATACAAGCACTACTATAACTTGAGCAAGTCTACCACATAGTCCTATAAATTTGTGAAATAACATGAGTAATAATATTTATCATCAAAGAATTATGATGTTATACAAAATATATAAAATCATTGATGTACAAGTTGTAACGATTGGGATTTACTGAGTATCGACACTATCTAATTAAACTAGTATCAAATATATGAAGTTTATATGGTGATTTGGTTCTATTAAATAATTGATATATATAATACCCAAACTGCAAGGCTGCATATAGTGATCTGGTGTCACATGAAACATTCGTTATTAATATGTATTAATAGGTAAATGACATTACTATTAGAATAATTAATTAATCTTAGTAATTTGTAATAAATGTCTCAAGGTGATTTACACCTTTGACTGACTTAGGTAGTTGGGTGGGGTATTTCCTAGGTGTGATTAGTTGTAATCTCCTAGAGATTGGGAGATCTAATCTCATTTCTTATTTCATAAATAGTTCTTCTAGTAGTGTTTTTCTCAATTCAGTTAATGCAATTTATTCTATATTTCATTTGGTATTAGAGCAAGAAATTCCCAAGGAGTATTTTCAAAACATTAAAGATTTGGTGGAGATTAAGAGCAAGATTTGTGTGATCTTTGGATGCATCACGTTACTCTAATTTCAGCCATCCCAAGTTGAAATGCTGTTAGAATTTTGGCTAATTTTATGAAAAGAGAATAGTTATCAAAACAGGCAATTTTTTTTTGTTTTGATAAATTTTAGCCATATTTATATTATATTTTGGGCTAAATTTCAGATCTGAGATCATATTTGAGATATTTCAATTTTCTTTTATTATTTTTGGTCAAGATCTAATTCTAAATTGGTGGAGGAATAGATCTAAGTTTTTCAAATGATTGTATATGTCATTGTAACAAAAAATTATATTATTTTTCAGATCTTAAAAAATATATAATCTATGCAAATGATCTTGTACTTTTTTTGAATTCTACTCAGAAAAATACTAATTTTAAAAAAACATTAGAATTTTTGGAGCTTCTGGTGATTTTCTACAATTTTTTTAAGTTTCTATTTTATAAAACAAGTAAGGAAAAGTATTTTTTTGTATAATCATAGATAAAATACTATATCACCATATTTATCTCATTTATAGATTTCCAAAAAGTATTTGTTTTCTAAAAATAGATCACTGAGGCACTCGTGGTGAAAGTTTGAAGGTAGAGTGCGATTTGGAAGTTTTCATTTGGTGCAAGGTCAAATTTTTGGTTGGAGCACCACCTAGATCCACCACTTCCAGCATCAGCACCACCATCACACCACCAACATCTTTTATTATCTGTTCACACCATATAACCACTTTTTGGGCATTTTTAAAGCCCCTAAGGGCTTGTCCTTCACCACTATGAGTGATATTTGATGATCTTTTTTTTCAAGGTTCATAACTTTTGATCTGTGAAGCCTGGGAAGGTGATATTTTTTTGCCTTGGATATTTTTTGATATATATGAAATTATAAGGCTATTTTTTATATTATTATCACTCATATTTCCATAATTTACAATTCCTTGCCAATTTAGTTGACTAGTTCATGTATTTTGGACCTTTAAGAGGCCATAACTTTTGACTGATAACTCCAATTTGCATGGTATCTTTTTTAAAAGTGAATATTTTTAGATTATATATATATATATATATATATATATATTAGATTCATTAAATTTAAAAAATTGTAACCTCATTTGCTCCTCAGACGCATTATTAGTTGAAACCAACGTGTAGTTTTCCATTGGTTGTTTGGATAGATTTTTGGCAGATTCCAATGTCCATTGTGTGATAATGCACAATTTATCATCTTTTTAGATTTGTTTTTGCATTTTAAAAATGCACATTTCATTTTTGCACTTAAACATACTTGTATTTCTTTATCATACTTAACTTATAAAATGTCTGGTTCAAGACCATGTTTTATGCTCCTTGACACACAATTGCTTTATGGTGATAATTCTATATCATGGAAAACAAAACTATAAACATATCTAGAGTTTGAAGATATTTGGTCAGTAGTTGAAGGCACATGGGTTAGATATGCAACAAATGTTGATCATCAACAGAAATATAATAAGGCTAAGTTGATAATCATGTTTGGTGTTTTGGATGAGGTATAACCTCATATCCATAGTGCTACAACTACAAAAGATGCATGTGATAAGCTTAAAATTATTTATGAATCTAAGAATCAAAACCAAATCTTTCATCTTCAAATCCAATTGAACACTCTTAATCTCAAATTATATAAAAAAGTAGAAGCATTCCTTAGAAGATTTGTAACTTTACAGGCTTTACTTCAATCTTTGGGTGAACCAGTGACAGATATTCTTTGGTCCCTATAGTCCTTAGAGCATTTTCCCTTGCATATAAGATCTTTATGACCACATTGAATGTCACAGGACAAAAACTAACCTTTGAGGTGTTGGTCAATTTATTGCAACAAGAGGAAGCTATTCATAATTTAGAGGAAGTAGATGATGAGCATGCACTCACATTGAATCAGAAGGGGAAGAAACCCATGAAGGGTCAAAATCAATCTCTAAAGCAAAATAAAAAACCAATCCAATAAGGGAACAATTCACGTTTCCTTAAAGCATGCCAATTTTTCAAAAAACAACAACATGACTTAAAATATTGTTGGTATAACACATTTCAATAGGGCCCATCAAGAAAGAAGTAATCTTTTAACAAGTCACCACAAACTAAAAAGTAACCACAACAACAAAATAGGTGGAAAAAGAAAAATTAGAAGCCTAAAAAACATGGCAATGTTGTTGAAGACAATGATTCTTCAAATGAGGAGTATGGTTTAGCTATTCAAACACAAGAGTCTACCACTCATCCAAGTGAATTTTGGTATGTTGATTCAAGAGCAACCAGACACATGATATGTAGAAAAGACTAGTTTTCTACTTTGATAAAATTAGAGTCAAAGGGAAATGTATCACTTGGAGATGATACCTCATATATAGTATAGGGTAGTGGTGACATCAAACTTTAACTTGGAAATATAAATTGAAACATTTCAAATGTTTTATATGGTTCAGGGCTTACAAAAAATATGTTATCTATTAATTAGTTACTTGACCACAACCTCATGGTTGAATTTGATCACCAAAATGGTCAAAAGTTTTGCCACATCAAAGATAAGTCTAGGAATTTTAAAGTGATTTAAAAGGATTCCAACATTAGAAAAATGTTCTGCTTGATTTTGTTTGAAATGATCATCAAGAACTTATGGTCAAAGATACATAACTAGGTAGTTTATGGCATAGAAGATATAGTCACTTTAGTTATGGATATTTAGATCAGTTGAGAAAACAAGATATGGTTCATGGTTTTCCCAAGCTCAAGAAATATTATAATATATGTACCAGTTGCTTAGTATGAAAACAAAGAATATATCCATTTAGAAAGACTAAGCATTGATCACTTGGTAAGTTGGACTTGGTGCACATTGATCTTTGTGGATATTTTGCTCCTAGTCTCAAAAGGGTACAAATACTTTTATCTTTTTATTGATGATTACTCATGGAAAATGTGGGTATATTTATTGAAGACTAAGGATCAAGATTTTCAAGTCTTCAAAGAATTCAAGGCCATAGTTTAAAATGACATTGGTAATAAAAACAAGACCCTACACTCAGATCATGGGGGGAATACACCAATAAAGAATCCTTGGCATATCTTAGTGTGAATGGAATCAATCATCAATTGACAAATTCATATTCACCTTAGTAATATGGAGTTGCAGAATGGGATAACAGAGTCATTATGGAAATGTTTTGTAGCATGGTTGAGGATGCAAAATTGCCTAATACATATTGGGTAGAATCTTGTCACATTGCAGTCTACTTATTGAATAGGTCACCCACTAAAGATATTTATGGAATCACACCACATGAATCTTGGATAGGAAATAAACCAAAGGTAACTCACCTTAAATTTTTTAGTTACGAGGCATATATGCATGTTCCTAAGAATAAAATAAATAAGTTAGATAAGAAAAAAAAAAGAATGTATTCTTGTGGGCTACAGTGCACAATCAAAGGCATACATGTTGCTTGATCCAAAAATAAAGAAAGTACTAATTAGTAGAGATGTAGTGTTTGATGAAAAGAGTGGAATCAATCCACCTTAAAAATAGGCAAATGATATAGGGAAAAGTCTTGTAATATTATTAAATTGTGATGGTGAAAGTGAATAGGAAGATAGTCAAATAGGACCTCTAGTACCACCACCTATAGTTCATCATATGCCTAAGTGGTATACAACTACTATATAAGATGTTAACTTGAATAGAGTACTAGATACATCCACTTCAAGATCGAGGACTCGAATTATGTCTTGAGAAGAGGTCAATATGGCCCTTATGAGTATTGTGCAAGAAACATATGAGTGATCTACAATAATAAAAGCCTTATAGTCTAAACCTTGGAAAGATGCCACGCATGTAAAATATTAGTCACTAATGAAGAATAACACTTGGAAACTTGTTAATCTTCCACCAGGGAAGAAACCTATTGGATGAAAATAGGTCTTTAAGAATAAGTACAAATAAGATGGTAGTATTGATAAGTACAAGGCAAGGCTTGTTACAAAAGGGTATACTCAAAAAGAAGGCATTGACTATGAGGAGACTTCTGCTCCCATAGATAAGATAAAGACTATCAAAATAGTTTTTGCTATGGCTACACAGTTTGTATGGAAGGCCCATCAAATGGACATAAAAAGTGTCTTTCTTAATGGATATTTGAAAGAAGAAGTCTACATGACTTAACCTAAAGGATTTGTGGCACCTGATCAGGAATAGAAAGTGTGTAGGCTTATCAAGTATCTTTATGGGCTAAAATAGGCTCCCCAATCCTGGTACATCAAGATTGACAAGCATATCATATAACATGGATTTAAAAGGAGTCCATATGATCTTAACCTCTACTTAAAAGAGCATAGAGGGGAGGTTATTATCTTGATTATTTATGTCGATGATCTAGTCATCATTGACAACATAGTGAAGATGATTGATGAAACTAAGAATGATCTCAAGCGATCATTCGACATGATAGATCTTAGGCTACTACACTATTGTCTTGGTTTGGAGGTACATCAAAAGGAACATTACATTTTCATAGATGAAGTATACCAAGATATTGCTAGATAAATTCAAGATGATGGATTGTAAGCCTATTGCAACACCTATGGAGACAAGACTTTAGTTGTCTCAAACAGATCCATCACCATAATCAAATGCAAATCTCTATCAACAATTGATTGGGAGTCTCATTTACTTGACATATACTAGACCAGATATTAGTTGTGCTATCATCTATTTTTTTTATTCATGTAAGAACCAAAGGTGGCACATTGAAAAGTGGAAAAGTAGGTATTTAGATACATTAGAGGTATAGTTGAGTATGGCCTAGAGTACACAAAGAATGATAAGTTATTTCTGATAGGATACACGGATGTACATCATGTAACTTCTATTGATGATAGGAAATCCACTTATGGATTTGTGTACTTTATAGGATCTAGTATGATTTCATGGGGAAGTAAGAAGTATAATTGTGTTTCTAGATCTTCCATAGAGGTAGAATATCATGTTGTAGCAGGAGCTATCTGTGAAGCGATATGGATACATCACATTCTTTCAGGACTTATAATTTTATAGACTCAACCTATAGTTTTAAATTGTGACAATCAAGGTGTTCTACATCTTGTTCTCAATCTAGTATTTCATGAGAGAACCAAACACATAGAGGTTTAGATTAATTTCATACGTGCACATGTTCAATAACATGACATATAACTCAAGTATTGCCCCACTCAGGATTAGTGTGCAAGTGTCTTCAGGAAGTCATTTGCATGTGATAAGTTTGAGGTATTCAAGAATTCTCTCTTCTTCTCTTCAAGATATGATCAATTAAGGTGGGGGAATGTTAGAATAATTAATTAATCTTAGTTATTTGTAATAAATGTCTCAAGGTGATTTACACCTTTGATTAACCTAGGTATTTAGGTGGGGTATTTCTTAGGTGTGATTAGTTGTAATCTCCTATAGATTAGGAGATCTAATCTCATTTCTTAATATATAATTAAGAACCTATAGTAGTGCTTTTTCTCAATTCAGTTAATGCAATTTATTTTAGATTTCATTTGATGATAAAAGAGAATCATCCGATAAGTTATTCTTCCTTGGTAAAAGAGAAAATTATCATCCTCATTTTCTCTAATTTTCAAATACCAAATGGTTAGTTGTATGAAAGAGAAAAATATGAATTTATGATTACCTTAGCCTAATTATATAGTCTGATACATGTTAGAATGTCTATGTGAAAGTTTCATAAGTTGGTAACCATTAGATATATGACTAGCAGTTTAAAATTAATATTATAACCTACTTAAAATTATCTCTAGAATATGTGGTAAGTCTTTTCATTTAAAATGGATAGCTAAGATTAGTATCAGATATTATTTATCATTAAGCAGAGGGCACTTTTTATTTAATCTGATATATGTTACATGAGAAATAAATATGAGGTATGGCGATTGCTACATGTATATAAATAACCAACGGAATACTTGTATTATTTATATATAATATTATTTATATACTTTTAAATGGTGGGAATAATTATATAAGGAAGATAATATGTACTATATGTACATATAGATATAATTAAGGATATAATGATTGTTTGAATCATATTAAGTCATTGATTAGAGTTATAAACGACTTGTGACATTTATATATAGTATTATATATTGATGAATACTCATGTGTGATACATAGTATGAATATAATTAATATATACTAAGGCATTTAAATAATAAATAGATCAATCTAAAAATTTGGGTATTCCTATAAGAATATAACATCTATTGGTATATTGGGTTGTGTGCCTATAGTTTTATTAACTATTAAAAATGAGTCATAGGATTTCAAGAGTCAAGAAACTATGTTTACATTAATATATGCTCCTAAAAATATAACAAGATGTATAAATAGAAGATCTTGTTCATACAAAAAACAACTTGGATTATGAGATATTTGATTCCTTGAAATTGTTATGACTGAGTGTTTATAACTGAGTAGTTGTGTCCATGAACAATGGACTATGATATTATTGTTTTTAATAGAATGTATTATATTTGAAACTGCTTATATTAATTAGAAAATTTTAGTACACACACACACACACACACACACACACACACACACACACACACACACACACACACACACACACACACACACACACACACACACACGTGCACACACACACGCACACGCACACGCACGCACGCACACACACACACACACACCAATTTTCTAATTACTTAGGTGTTTCAAACTATAATTACTATGCCTATTATTTATGGGATAAATAATATTATGGAGATTCATTCATATGTTTGACAGAATAAATATATGCATTTTGATTATTCTTTTATTTAGCATGTTTTATGTCTGCTAGTAGGAAGTAATCTGTATGAATCTAGTGGTTAAATTTATGTTAGCCAAATCTTACAATGCTAGTACTAAGTAGTTAGTGAGATAGAATTCTATAGATTACTAGCATCATCAATGCTAGATGAAGGTAATCCAACTAGGTGTGTCTAAAATTGACCGATCCTATAGATCAATGACTATTGAAAACTTTGGCCAAAGTAATGTTAGTTAGGCATTGTTGTTTTATATGTATGATTTACATGTTTTTATGATATCATGTTATAATGCATTTATTTATGGTGCACTACATGTTCTTAGAAATCATATAGCATATGGGTACTAACTTGTCTATTTAGATTTCCGCACTGTCACTATCTACTCATCTATGAAGGGAGGGCCATTCCCTAATGGGGATTGTGTGAGGGATTGATGGTCTATGGTTATTATGAAAAAGTACTCAGATGATGGTCTCCCTCCCCATAATAGTACTTATTTGGAGACAAAACTTTGGATTGCCATAAATACTAGAATTAGAGGAATTCATGCTTTGTGGAGCCATGTATCTTATATATTTTATGGCATTTATTATTATTGAAACATTATCTCTGATAAAATGTAGTTATTTACTTATTTTACATTAACAATAGTGGTTGTATGGTTGTACCAGCCATGCCTAGATATTTATAATTACTTTCTATATTTAGTTATGATGTGTTTCATATAATGAAAGTGATTAGTCATAGATAAATGTCACATGTTTATTTTATAATTCACATACATAGAATGTTTTATTTGGTGCTATGCCCTTAACCTTAGTGTGTCTTGGGATATGTGTGGCCGACTTGTGGCTTACATAACTCTTTTATATTCTTGTTACATTTCTCTATGTTCTTAGTTAGGTCAGCCTATAAAATAACCATGGCTAAGTAGACTATATATATGAGGTAGTGGTTAGTCTTTGATCATCATGTTAAGTATTCTTCTCTTAGTACATTATTATGGAGGTTGCCCCCTCAAAGTGGCTTTACTATATTATCCAGTATTCTGCTCTACTATAAATTATTATTATGTGATCTCTCATATTTGCTTATTTTGTGCAATATATAATCATTCTATGTGAACATCTAAGTAATTTCATTACAAGTGGTATTAGAGCTTCAATTTGGGCAAGTTTTCTATAGCATTTTTTTTTTAATCTGGCAAGGCACGACTTTTGTGAGGGGAAGGAGTGAAAAAACATAACTTGTAATCCAGGAAGAATTTTTTTTTGTCAGTGTAGTATTGTTTGAAACATTATTTTAAAAAAATATATTAAAAAAAAGTCTAAAAATATTCCTTTTGCCTTGCATAATTGCAGTCATTGGATTTATCTCGAGGAGATGGTTACAACAATATTCCACTAATACACTTTTTTGTGATGAAATTATTTACCCTAGTGCACAAAGGTAGTTGTTGGATTTGTCTTGGTGAGGCAATTGAAATGATACCATCCCCTAGTACACTTTTTTTGGGGTTAAAAACCTCCTAGTGTTTGTATATGTCTGATCCTTCTACACTAGAATGAAAATGGGGACAAGAAACTCTTAAGACTACTTCTTTCAATGGCATAGAATCTATAACTTCAAATCCATTGATTTCTCAACATCAGGGTTACATAAAGGGCTTGGTGCATCATGATGACTTTGTTGCAGTTCAAAATGATGTTTCAGGGATGCATGAAGAGATTAATGGGGTTCACAATCAATTAAATTAGATCATTTTTTCATTGGTTGCTCTTTCATCTCATTTACAATTAAACAATCATCCACTTCATCATTCGGGTCCTCCTCCTCTCAACACCAACAACTCTAATTCTAGTGTAAAATCGATGTTGCCTAAAGTGGACATGCATAAGTTTGATGGTAAGGATCCTCTCACTTGGATTACCCAACTTGATAATTTATTTGATATGCATCAAACTCCTAGTTCTCAGAAGGTGATACTAGAGTCTCTATTCTGGAACCTGAGCAGTTCATTTGGTATCGCTAGTTATGCTTAAAAGAAAAAGAATGGTGCTCTTGTTACATGATCTATTTTCACTGACTAATTAGATTCTCATGGTGTAATCTAATGAAATAATATGTTATTTAATTTTTTTTTTAAATCACGTTATTGTAGGTAGATCCTAGTGGGGATGCTACACTTAAAGACAAATATCTTTCTTATTCGAATGAGGATGACTTATTGTCTTGGGAAGGAAAACGTAATGAAATCTACACTTTAGCTAATGGTTATCATTCTCTTTGTCATCTTTCAATTCAGCCTCTCAAAAATATTTATAAGCAACGTTGGAGTCATAATCTATGGCCTAAAGATAGATTTTTCATCTAGCTTCTCCTTAATGGCAGAGCTCTTACGGAAGATCAAATTATGACAAAGGCTAAAGTGGCCTCTTTAGATGTGTGGTATGTAGGGATCATGAGAAAACATTTTCTCATATTTTATTTTTGTGTCCCTTTATTACTGAGCAATGGCATCTCCTTGTGAGTCTTGTGGACATCCCATAGATAGGTATTTCATCCCTTATTCAACCCCTTTAGGACTGGAGCCACATTTTCTAGTTTGATGTCTTTTCTAATTAGATTATTTGGGCTAGGGTATCTTTTGTCTTATAGAACATGTGAAAGGAGCGAAATGCTATAATTTTCAAGCAAAAGGTTAATAATAGTGTTTGGATTCGATAGCACACTCTTAATAATATCAAGGAATCGATCTTGCACTTAATGAAACATCATGTGACACCTTCCCAGGATAGGGCACTTATTCTTTAGGCTTTACACATTGTTCCTTCTCCCCCACTCACAATCAAATTTTATTGGCAATGGTCATTCCATTATTCTAATCCTATGTTTCAAAAAAATCTATATGGATAGTGTTTCAAGGGAAAAAACAAGTTGGGCCAACATTGGAGGCATTGGTAGGGATTTTGATTATTTTTATTGATTTATTTTTTTCTACTAAAATTGGTATTATCACCAACAATTCAACTGAAGGGCAAGCTATTGTGGAAGGTATTAAGACTACCTAGACAGTAGGGTGGAAGAATATCTAGTTGGTTGCTAATTATGAGTTTTAAATTAAGATATTTTCAGATCCTAGTTCTAACATCTCCAAGGATATGAGAATTTATAGAATTCTTTAAAAAATTCAATGGCTTCAAAATAAATTTGACAGGGTTATTTATTTGCACACTCCTTAGGGTTTCAATAAAATTATGGATGCACTTGTTAATTTGGATCTTGATCAATATGGAGTGAAATGCTTTGGTCCTCCTCCCTTATAGTGACTGAAAAACTTAAGGAATGAGCTCTTATGCATACTAACCTTGGACAATGATAAAATTGATTGCTAGAGTCTTTGAGAGGTTATCCTTTCCCTTTAGTTGGATGTTATTATTTTTCCAGGTTCTCTTTGGCTAGCTATTGGCTTCCCCTCCATTGCTCTTTCTAGTAGTGGAGTGTGCCTTCTACTCTAGTGTTGATTGGAATCATGTTAGTTTTTATTTTTGAACATAATTTTTACATGAGCTATAAGGTTTTAGTCTTGACTCTTGTTGGTTTTCTTAGCCAATACATGCATGGCTTAATGACTATTTATCTTTTGGTTAGGTATCTTCTTTGAGTATTTCGAAGGGGGCATGCTAAGTGTGGGACCTAGACAATTTTTATAGAAGAAACACCCTTGCCTCATTAGGTCTTACCCAAATGTGGCATCTCTCTTGAGAAGTTTTCCACAAAACAAATTCCCTAAATAAAGCAAAAAAAAATAACCAATAAAAAAATAGGAATAAACTTTAAAAAATAAAATTAATCATTATTTTCAGAAACCTATCTAACAAATATTATGAATGTCACGTGTTAGTTCACAATTTGCTGGCAAATCTTCGAAAGTAAGCCCTGTTATTCCTATAAAAGGCATTAATGACCCTTTCGTCATTTTTATTTATTTGAAAAAGAGAAAGAAAGAAAAATCATAGTCATGCTTTGAGTTTGGAAAAACCCTTCAAAATTATAAATCTATATGGAAAAAAAAAAAAATTCAATTAAAATAAGGACTTTAGTGAAGTATTAAGTTTTGAAAAAAATCTACCACATATAGTAATGTTACTTCTTAAAAGAATACAAACTAACATAAATAATTAAAATTTTCTTTAAATAATAAAAAATTAAAATTAAAATATAAAGAAAACAATTATAACATTTGAAAATAAAAAAATAAAATCCTTATTTAAAAAAAGAAAAAGAAAAAATTAAACTATACAACAAAGAGTGATGCCACATATATGCCAGCGAATAAATAAAGCATGCCAAGCCATCGTAGATAATAAATATTTTGAGATTTAAATGAAAGTTTGAATAGAAAAGTGGCACTAATATTCATCGTGCGAGATAAACGATGTTTATGAAATCAGTTTGAAGCTTAAAAACCCTCCGCCGACATTTACTCCTCGTAGTCAGAGAGCCAAAATGGTAACATCTTACTCAGTATTCCACCTCACTGGAATTTATACTCCCTATAAACCCTCGTTTTCTTGGACCGCCCTTTCACCCTTCGTTTCTTTTCTTTATAAACAACAAACCAAACTCTATCTCTTCCATTCCATTCCTCCTGAGAATTACGATTCGCAGCAGTTGTTAGGATGTCTTCCATACGCGCGCAAGCCACTGCCCAGGCTGTCACCACCGAAATTCATTACAGAGGTGTGAGAAAAAGGTCTTGCGGCCGATTCGCAGCTGAGATCAGAGATCCCTGCAAGAAACGTCGTATGTGGCTGGGCACTTATAACACTGATGTTGAGGCCGCCTTTGCATATGATTTGGCTGCCAGAGCACTAAGAGGCTTCAAGGCCACAACTAATTTCCCACATCCCCACTACCAAACTCCAGTTGTTCCCTCGTGGATAGTGTCCAACATGTTTTCCAAAGATACCACTACACCATGGACCCATGCGTATCTTACTCGAACCTGCAATAGGAAGAGTAACACATTAGATCCAGGTCCTCAACCTGCAACTCATGTAATGCAGCCCGTGTTTCCGCAGGAGCAGCAGAAGCAACAACAGTTTACTGTTCTTAATCAGACAATGCCAATTCAACCCTGCACCACCAGGATTCCAATAGCCTCCGATGCAGGAGTAGGAATCCCTGATGGCCGTCAGGTAAACCAAAGGCCGTTAGGTGTGGGCGATCTACTCAACGATAGCGGTTCATCTTCGTCAGCGGTCGCCGACAGCAGATTATCTCCATCAGGAAGCAACCAGAAGAAGTCAAGTTCAACTGTGTTTGATTTGAACCTTCCTCCACCAACTGAAGAAGAAGAAGATGAAGGTGGCCATCCTTATTCTGCCCATTCGTGCCAAACGATGTGGCTGTTCAAGTGATTCAATCTTCTGTTATTTTCTTAGTCATTTTGTTAGTCAGGATTTGCTTATATATGTCTATTGTCTAGACTATATATATGTTAGTTCTTTCAAATATTTTTTTAGAAATCTATTTTCAGGCACGACAAATAGTCCACCATGTGTGCTGCTTAGTCTCCTAAATAGACTGTGCCGATCAATTACTTGATGCACTTTTCTGAAAAAAAAAAACATGGGTGCATATTCACCTCCCAATAGACATTATTAACTGTTTTATGAAATTTGATATGCTTACTTTATTTCCTTTTTTTTCTTTGAAGATATACTCCGTTTTGGTTGATAATTGATCCCAGTACCTACTAGTTATCCCACAGACATTAAAATTTATATAAATATTTTTATTTAAAAAAGTATTTTAATTTTTTTTCGAAATTTATAAATGAAAACTCAAATATGGCCAAATTTTAAATGACATATTTATATAAAAATTGCATTTCATTTTCATTATAATTTAATTATAAGGTAACAACATAACAACTACATTGAATTAGTTACAAGGAATTCTCTTTGATACAATTAAAAAGCACTCTTTTTTTCTTACAAGATTCAAAAATATTCTATGTAGACTTATCGTGCAGGGGACAGATTACTCATTGGTTTCAACACAATTAATGTAACATGAAAATTAATGGTAGGTTTAGAGAATAAGCTTAAGAGTTAGGTGTATCATAATTGGTAAGTTCATAGTTTGAGCGTGTGTAAAACTTAACAATTGTTTTTTTTTTTATAATTTTCTTAATGTTAAGTATTTAATGTTATAGCTAAACATATGTTGTGGTTTATTTATAATATTTTAATAGTTTTTTAAAATTGGACTAAAAATTTTGTTGTGTTTAAAGAGATCATATTCATATGTTGTGGTTTATCTACCATGAGAAAATTAAACTCAGTGTTGTTAGGTCACACAAATACATATGAAGGATCCTAAGGAAACAATAGATATTTAAATATGATATAAAGGTATCTCACAAAGGGTATTATCCATCAACATGTCAAGCACCTACTTTATGTGACAAGTCATGAACTAAAATTTTTGTTAATGTCCTCTTATGGCTAACCCATGTTGAGCTACTCAATCCAAAATCTTGTTAGAGTTGGCAAATAATGTTTCGTCATCTTTATATTGGTGGACTACTATCACCAATAAAAATTCAAGCCAAAAACCTAACAAAGTACAAAAATACTTAATATTGTGTATAAACCCATAGGTGTTTCAGATGTGGATAGAAACAATTTATTCTCATCTCTTATTTGGAAGTGTGGCCCATATCCCACAACTCGTAAGTGATAGATATTTTATCAAGTCCTTCGAGATAAGTTTTTGTTTTCTCAACTATCACAACCTCATTTAGAGGTCAAAAAATTAGGTTTGATTGATAATACAGTGACTCTTGAACATAAAATGGCCATGCGCTACTTTCGCATCCCATATCTACCTCCTGAGGATGGTCAGTATGTTAAATAAATTGTGTACTTTTACTTAGTGACTATATCTATGGAAATATAAAGGTTTACATTTCTAATAACATTTTAAATTCTTACTAGATGATGTGGATGATAGAACAAACATCAAATTTGATATTTCCATATGGTAGTTTATTCTTTTCATCTTTATATATATATATATATATATATATATATATATATATATATATATATATATATATATATATATATATATATATATATATATATATATATATCGAGAACAAAAGTCTATGCATCGGTGATACAAAATAGCAAGAAAAAAATAAAAAATAGATAAATCCAAGAGGGTAACCCCTACAAGTCAAATTTAAGTTATCGATATTGAAATATAAAAAATGGCCCCAAATAGGTGGTGCCAACGTAAAGGAAATAATAGAAAACACCCAACCAACCACCTAAAATAGGGGTGGCACCATGAACCAATAGCTACATCACCATGTCATCGGATGCCCTCCTATTAACAATGTAGTCCACATCATAATCATCATCTAGATTAGTGTCCACATGAACAAGACCCACTATAATGTTTGATTTCACACTAGGAACCTTTTTGACCCAAACCAATATTCGAAGGTAGAGTGAATCGATCGGCCTTCTCAAGCATAGACTTCATGTTATTAGATTTAACATAGTTAATCACATCTTCAACATCTAAAACCACACACCTTTCAATGAGATTTTCCAGCTTGCCAATAAAAAAATCACATTGCCATCAATCATTTTCCAAATCTTGTTTTGCTCATCAAAATTCTACAACAGGGTGGGGAAAGTAGAAGGGGGAATATATTGATTAACATCCTTTCCATCAGAGAACATATCAACCTTGAGATCCAAAGGAACAACTTCATCCTCAACATCCTTATTCAAGTTAGCACAAATACCCAAATCAACACTTTGGCCTAGCCAAAATTACATCATTGTTAGCAACATGCCAACTATCAACACCATTCTTATCAGACTTAGATGAATTAACCCAAACATGAATATGATCATCTTCCTGATCAAAGTATGCATATTTGATGCAATCTCATGCGTGTATAGAAACTTTGACTTTGGTAGCTGAGCCATGACACATTCCTCAGTCAAGATGAAGACTCCATTTAGGATAGCCACTAGAGCCAATCAAGAAATTATAAGTAATTTTTAGCATCTTGATACTCAAGAACTATTCTAGTTGCACTTGTGACACCTTCAACTGAAGAAAAAATTGCAAGGAAATAATGTTAATAATGACTTCAACAATGAAGTTAGTAAGCACCCTAGTCTTTGCTTGGAAAACATCTATGTTCCTTTACCTCCATAAAATCCACAATATTTCAGTTGAAAAATAAGCTAAAATTTATGAAAAAAGGGATGGACTTTATGTTTAGGACACACACATCCAAACACAATATTCAACGATCGAATATCACAATCAAATACCATGGCCCAACCTTTAAAATAATAGTTCCAAATTTTAGCAACATATGGATAAGAAAAACAAGGTGCTCAATAGATTTAGTATCACTACATAATGAATAATAAGACTAACCTAAGCCATTTTTAGCCATAACATCACTAACAATAATTTTATTGTAAATCAATAACCATCTAAAATAGGATTGCTTGGGTTCAATACATGATGCCCATATAACATCAAATCTAAAAGACCAATAATGTAAGGGATCACAAACACTCCAGATAACATTGAGGATAAGATAAGGGAACTTGGAAAAGGAGAGTTTATCATACAACATTTTGGTGGAAAATTCACATAGGGACGGTCCCTTCAACCATTTAAACCTATCCAATAATTAATCCTCCTCATTCATATAAGATACATTATTGGCTCCCTATAAATCCTTTGGTAGGATTTAGTCTATGTCTTATATTGAGGAGTTTGAAATCTAATTCAAATTTCCATCTAAGAGGCCCAACCATTCTAAGAAAATAGATCTTTAAAATTTCTCAACCCTTTAGTGAACCACTCAAAGACAAAACAACCCCTAGTGAGTGCAAGAGGCCTCCTATTAACATAGATATTCCACCATAAAGATCTATATCCTTGGATACATGCCTCAAACCAACTGAATATATGTTTAATAGTGATAAAAGGTTTGATAGAATCTTAGGTAGAACAAATAGAACCAAAGATAGGGTAACCAACCTCTTTAAATAAAAAGGCCCGATAAGAAAGTCAGTAATATTGAGTCTTTTCCAATTTGATTTACCTATGGGGAAACCTCTCAAAATATTATTTTTGACTAACTTTGTAAGGCTCTTCACCTTTTAAAGATATGATAATCCATTTAATAACATGGGTAATACCTTGTATCCTTATATCTAAGGCCACCATTTTTTTCGGCTTGCAGCAAAATTCCTATGAAATAGCTTGTCCTTGTTTAATTCCTTTGCTTTCAAACCATAGGAAATATCTAATAATTTGATGAAGTAGATTGACATGAGATATACTAAATAGCCAATGAGAAGCATAATATATACTGTATGAAGCCAAGACTTTTTAAAAAACTTGAATCCTACCAGGTAAGGAAAGTAGGTGACCTTTTCATTTCTTAATCTTTTTATTGATCTTGACAAATATCCATTCCTACGTAAGCTTGAAAGAATGGGTAAGATCAAAGGGAATACCAAGATATCTAACCAATTGATCGGGAACTTTCCATTTCCATCCAAGAGGTGCAAGCCAATATGGAGGAGTATCCTTCCAACCCAACATACAAGACTTATGCATAGCTACTTTAGATAGGAAGGCATAACAATAGATATCTAAACTTAAGGCGACCTATGCCAAATTATCTTTCTCAAGATTGAAAAATAGAGTAGTATCATCTACAAAAAGAACATGAATCAACTCAAAATCATTAGGAAGAGTAATTAATTTGACAAGGGGCCCCATCTTGGAGCTTCTTAACAAGCAATGTAAATCTTTTACTGCAAGCACAAATAAAGAAGGAGCTAATGGGCATCCTTATTTGATAGATATTTGAAGAGCAATTGCTTGCATAAGCTCATTATTCACTTCAATAATAGCAAATGTATCTTTAAATAGACAATTAATCATTCTACAAAATCTATCTTGAAACTCAAAGTCTCTCATAATTCTTTCAATGAAGGGCCATTCTATTCCATCATAAGCTTTCTCAAAGTCAAGCATAATCATGCATCGTCCTATTTGGAATCATGGGCCATATATGTCCACTACCAGATAGTAATAAGGTTATCCAAAATATATTTTCCCTTAACAAAAGTAGTCTGATTTTTTGAAATAATTGAAGGAAGAAGAGAGGAGAGATGTTTGGCTAATATTTTCACCAAAATTTTATAGGATACATTTAGGAGAGTGATAGGTCCCTAATTTTTGACCTAGTGTGAGTCTCGATCCTTGGGGATGAGCTTAATAACACCTATATTAATCTATAGGCCCAAGTAACCAACAAAAATAGCTTCATTATAGACCTTAAGACAATCATTGGCCATCCAATCCTTATTACCTTTACAAAAATTAGTAGGGAAACCATCAATACACAGAATTTTATCATTTTTCAATGAATCAATGATCTCTTTGATTTCATCTAGATAAATACCCTTAACCAAATAATTAGCTTGCTCCCATGAAACCTTATTTGAGATACAATGGTAATAAAGAGCCTTGTTCAGCTCAGTATGAGAATTGGTTCCATCAGACCAAAATATATTGGAGTAGAAGTCAAAGAAGGCCTATTTAATAATAATAGGGTCATGAGATAGATTATCCTCACAATCAATACCATAAATTTTTCTCTTCTAGTTATTAATTTTCAAAAAAGGGAAGAAGAATTTGGATCCCTATCACTAAGTTTGAGCCAAGTTAGATGGGAGTGAATTTGAGCTCCTCTTGCAAGGTAGCATTGGGATTACCTGATCTAATGATTTAGATAATTGAGTTCATCCATAAGCCTTTCATTGGAGGGATAAGGTTGAAGGGCACTTTAAACCAAAATTAACTTTTCCTGAGTGATCCTAGCATCTTTCTTACACTGTATGGACTTAAACTATCCATATGTTCTTGTAAAGTTCTTGGATAATTCCATACTAAAGTTCCATTTCATAATGTTAGAATAGTATACACATGAGATCCTCCCAATGTTATAGGAAGAGAAAATAACATCCATATAGACTTGATCATTTAGGTGAGGGACATTAAAATTATAGAGACCCTTTAAAGAAGTAGAGTCTTTACCAGCATCATCACTTAGGGAGACCCCAACCTCAATGATATGGTGATATGATATAGTGAAGGTCAAAACATTAACCACATTCTGAGAGCTATTTGGGGTCACCTAAAAGGAGTCACTATTCATGTGGAATTTTTTGAGTCTGAAATAGAGCATTTTTCCACTAATATGATTGCTAGACTAGGTATACCAAATACATTTACTCTATTTTTTACATTTATGAAGAAGGTCAAAGATTCTATACATTCTCTTAAATTTATACAAAAAGAATAGTTCATTACCTTTCCAAGATTAGGGATCCCCCTAACTTTTCCTTCTTTTTACACCACCATGTTAAAATCACCTCCAAAGACCTAGGGGAAATTTTTGAGGTTGGATGCAAGCCAGTTCTAAAGCTCATATCTCTCTATAGTCATTGGGTACATATATGCTAAAAAAACCAAAGTAGTGATTTTATTTTTTTAGTAAAACAAAAAAAACTCTATTACATAGAGAAACACCATGATGAATAATGAATTCTTGACAATCAATGTTAATCAATATAGAGGCCCTTATTTTACATCTATGATGATTGGTATAAAAATAAACAACATTTGGCCAAATACAATTAAGGACTAGGGATAGATGGGAGCCCATAGATTTAACCTCTTAAAGAAAGAAGAAGTCCAACTTCTCTCTGAAATGTTTAAATTGCCTCATAATAGATTTCTTATTAGGGGTTTCTAAACCCCTAACATTCCAACTTGTAATCTACATAAAAAAGAAATAGGGGAGGGGTCACTTAATCTGACCTTGGGGATTACCCTAACTATTATAAATCCTTATGAATCAATTAGGGACCTTATTTTATTTTGATCTCCTTTTGTTATCCATATCAGGAAGTCCAGGGGGGTTGTCTTTATATTTCTCATAGCCAATCATGCGATCCTACCCATGAGAAAGAGAGGCATTTTTAGTCTTGATCCTCTTGCCACCTCATTTAGGCTTCTAATTCTCAACCACAATAGGTTCCATCAAGAACAAAGGTGCAACAACCTCAAAATAAGGAGAAGATATTATGTTATTTAGTTGTTTCATCATAAGTGAAACCAACATATGAGAAAATTTATCACTTTTTTAAATTAGGTTGGGTGATGACCAGCTACTAGGGGTAAAATTATTAACATCAGGAGGGTCTACAAAAATTAACAAATATTCATCAATGGGAGAATCCTTAAGATGTGAGTTAGAATAATCCATTGAAACCTTTTGATCAAGGATAACCTCTTCTAAATCATTAGGCAAAAAATTATGCAAATTAGACATGAAGATCACCATGTCAACAAACACTACAAAGGAGCTATACAGTTGGGAAGACCATGTAGGAAGATCCTTACCTATCTCTTTAAAAATCATTGAAGCATTTTTCCCTAAAGACTTCTTAGGGGAGGCACAACCTTTGACGGATTCACTACTAAGAGATGGGGTTTTTTGAAATAATTTTAGGTCTTTTGTTGGAATAGAACCCATCACGCACTCATCATTCTATGTTTCATGGATCTTTTCATCATTAAGGTAATCCTCCTTGTTAACTAGAAGTGGGTAGTTATTTCTAACATGGGCATATTTCTAATAGAAAGAATAAGCATTTAAACCTCCCAGACCTTTGACAACACAAATGTGAGAAGCACCTTTGATTTTAAAATGAAGGAAATCAAGAAACACATGAAAAGGTTCTAGGGAGATCAAAACCCTGGCATTGATATGAGGTAAGGAATTTATATTGTCCTCAATTCTAAGGACTTCCCCAAGTGGATTCAAGGCTTAAGGTAAAAAATTCCATAGCTGAATGGGAACATTTTTTACATCTACCCATCTAGGGGTAGTTTTGAACACAAGGTCATTAAAGTCCATGTCAGGGTTCCATGGGACCACTTTAAATAGATATTGACCAACATTCCATAGGGGTTTACTAATAACACTCCTCTACATATTTGAATTTTTAAATAAAAAATAAAGACTCCCTTTTGAAAAATTATACAGAAACTAATATAAATTCCCAATTTATTTCCCTACACATAATTGACCTAGTTATCAAAAAAATTCCTAGATGGGAGAGAAATTTTATTCAAATAGACAAAAAAAGATTAAATGTCTTTTAAATAGGTTTCTTCCTACAAGAGGTATTTTCCATTTAAACATTTAGAAGTAGAGAAAGGGTTTTCTTAGGTCTAGGGTAGTTACCAATTTGGGCTTCAATGCACTCCCTCACTCCATGTTCATCCTTATTAGAGATACTGATAATAAATTTTGCATCCTATGAATACTTAGCCATCTCTTCTTATTGCAAAATCTCAAAAAATAATTTCTTTGACACTCCAGCCTTTCCTTCAACTTCTTTAGCTAAAAATGTCTCATTGTCCTTGAGATTTCAATATTAGTAAACCCTAAAGGACCAACTATTTCATTAAAACCACCATCCTCTTCACTCATCACAAGCTCGGTTCAATCTTTTCCATCACTCACCATATTCGAATCCAATTAATAAAACAAAATCTCTTATCTCCAAAGGCCATGGGTATGGAAAACTAGGTGGAGAGACATAGGCAAACATGGGATAACCAAGGAAAATTAAAAACACACACCAAAAAAAAATAAAAAATAAAAACAAAAAAAAACATTAATGAAAGATAAACACAAAGCTGAGATCAACCAAAGTTACCATGGGCACCATAATAAAAAACACGTTGACACAAAGGGAGCAAAGGAAACCAAGGTGAGCATTAGAGAGAGATCTTGGGACACCATCAATGGAGGATGACTCTTTGCCTCCCCATCAGAGCTTTAAACACTTCTCCATTTTATTCTATTTTTTATATAGTTTACTCTTTGAATATATGTATCCTTATTGACTCATTACTTATTGATATGAATTCTTTGTTTTTAAAAGAATTTAAAGTCTCCATTTTTCACATCATTTTTCCACTAGATATATTTATGAGGAGTGTAACATTATGTGTCTAATCATGATAGTGTTTAACCCTTTTCAATTTTATGTGTAAAAGTATTTGAATTAGACTAGTAAAATTAAAAATTTTATATGCATTGATCTGATATGAAAATACAATAAAATATAGAGTTTATAGAAATCAAAAACATGTGAATAAGAGTAAATTGATCTAGGGTTAGAGAGCATCCCTTAAAACAATCATAAATATGATTGTGTGGAATTTATGTAAGTGTTAATTATATGAAATGGCCTTCAAACATAATTGTGTTAGAAAATAATAATTTTGAATCTCCTAGGACAAGTTTGTGGTAAGTAGATAGGGGAGAACTATGGCCTTGTATAGATATTGCAATCGCTCTTAGTTTACTATTTTCTTGATTTATTGATCTATGCTTATGTGATATTTTTCAAAGGTTTATTGTTGAGTTATGTGTGCTAATGTGTTTTCACTAAAGACCTCAAAATATCAAACCCTAGTCTTGGACATGCACTAGATGATAATTAGTTAACAAAAGGGAATAAAAATGTGTTAGTAATAATAGTCAAGTTGTCCTCAAAAACCCTTCGTAACTAAGTGTTGTTTACATAGCCAAAATGGGCTTTAGGATAATGTAGTTATCCTTTCTAGAGTGATTTTTTGATACATGATTATGTAACTAGAATGTTTTAGCTAACTTATTGATTAGAATGCTTGATAATAGATGTTCTTGCCTACAATAAATAATATTCATACTATTCTATAGAGTGTTGTAATTTTGTAGAGTTAAAATAAGAAGAATTAAAGCTATTTTTATCAATGTGAAGTGCCTTTTCCAGAGAGATTCAGTGGGGGTATAATGTATAGCCTTGATGTGATTTTATATAATAATCATTAAAATAATTTCTTTGACTAACTTTACAAAACATATAGGAGATCCATTGTTAAACATATAAATTTTGAAAGTAACCATTAGAGTGTGGGATACAAGTACACAATATGGGAAAAGACCATAATGTAGCCATTTATGACTAGTGTAGACTTGTCCCAAAAAACTAGATAGTATTAGAATAGGTCTAGAAAGAGTTTTTGGGTTGATTAGGGATGAATGAAACTAAAATATGGATGTAAATATAATATTTTCAAGTTTTTAAGACAATGTAGGCTCTTTTATACTTTACAAGTTATATAAATTGATAATAAACCATGTAAGGGTTAAGGGTGTCAAAAATAAACATTTTCAAACACTTATGATTAGTTTCATGTTTCTACATTTTCCCCCTCTTTATTCTAGATAGTGATGCATGAAATGAAATTGATAAGAGTAAAGTAGATGCAAACCTGAGTGTGTTTATAAACTTTATATTTATATGTGAAATTTGATTTTACAATATACTTTAATGTAAGAACCCTACAATAATGCCACTGAAAGTAATATTTTATTGTATTTAATATTGAATTTTTGTTGTTTTCTATTTGTAATTCGAAATAGTGTAAGGAAACAAAATTACCATATAACTTTTGAGATGTTAAATTACATGGCCCCTTGTTGGGATGTTTGGACAAACATTAAACTATGGTGAATTGAGAGTGATCAAGTTTTATTTTGAAAAGCTTTATATTTTCTTGATTTGGAAGGATTGTATACTTAAAATATGACTTGATTGTTATAGAGTACTTTGTAAAATATTTGAAGATAATGAACCTAAATACTATTAAGGAAAAAATATCCAATAGGCACATAACTTTTGAAATAATACTCTATATTGATTGTATTGAATAATAAAAATAATTACAAAACATGCATAAATAAACCTTGAGTCAGAATTGGAGTTGACATGTAGAATTTGAAACTCTAAAAAAAATGACCAGCTATTTTTAACAGTTGCTATTTTTAGTAAGTTTTGCATGCAAGCATGCAAATCCCTAAAAATATCCAAAAATATTCTAAACACTAAAATTAAACTATCAGATGAATTTTTACTGAAGTTCATGTCCAATTACAAAAATATACAATTTATTAAAGTAATAAAATATCAAAAAATAATAAAATGCATTTTTGGACCCTTGGATGGTCACATATGAACTCTAAAAAATATCAAAATTATACATAATTAGATAGGGTAGGTTATGGAATTTTTTTATAGATGATCATTTTAGCGTGAATAAGAGCTCAAAGGAGCTATAGATCAAAAATTATTTCCTCTAAATTTTTTTCCCCATTTTTTGCATCATTATCCTCTAGTTGAAAATAACTTAGCTCTTATGAGTTGCTATGATTATATTGTTGCCATTTATTATTTTAATATTATGTAGTTCCCATTATAAAATCTAAGTTTTTTCATCCAACTATAATAGTTCCCACTGTAGCAAATATTTGTCATTACTTCCTTGCCTTGTGTTTACTATCTTCTTATCTAGAACTTGCACTATCTTTTCTTTTTTATTGTTGGGTACTTATTGCTATCAATATACTTTTTCATATTCTTCACCTTTACCATATTCCACATGTAAATAATATAAGTATGAAATATTAAATACTAGAGAGATATAAAAATTATGTGGTAAACTTACCTCATTTGTCATCAATTTTATTCACAATTATGCACAGTCCAAATTTCTTGTATTTCAACTTGTTTTATGTGCATTTAAGAAATATTTACTTTCTTAAATAAAACATCACCAAATATTCTTATTCAAATACATTTGACCTTATTATGACATTAGTTGATACTTTATATTTTTCATTACTTTATTGCAGCTTTCTCCTCACCTCTACTTGCAAATGTTGTATATGTTCTACAAATGCTTCTGCATCATCATTAACTCATGTTCTACAATTGGTAACTACACAAAATATAAAAAACTAATAGGATTTATCCCATAAATAATCTAAAATGTTATTTTTTTATTGATATATTCACTAAACCATTATATGCAAACTCAGCTTGTGGTGAATCCAAGTCCCATTTCTTGAAATTATCTCCAACTATCCATCTCAATAAAAAATTTAATATCCTATTTGAAATTTATGTCTATACATCTATTTTTAGGTGGTAATAACTACTGAATTATAGCTTAGTTCCCATATTATTCCATAAATTCCTCCAAAAATGACTTAGAAATTTTGTGTCCATATACAATGTAATATTTTTTTGTACCCCATGTAATCTCACAACATCATTTAAAAATATTTTTGCAACTCTAGTGGCATCATTGGTTTTCTTACATGAAATAAAATGAACCATATTAGAAAACTTACTTATCAAAACAAAAATTGAATCATTTCCTCTCTGTGTGTTTAGTATTCCCAACATAAAATCCATACTCAAATCCATCCATGGTACTCTTGGAGTTGGTAATGACATGTATAGCCTTGTATTCTATGCATGTCCTTTGGCCACCTGACATATCCTACACCTTGAAGCATATCTTTTCACATATTTATTTATCTTTGGCCAAAAATACTTCTCCTCCACTAAATATATTGTCTTTATTTTACCAAAATGTCTAATGAAACCACCACTATGCAATTATTATATAATATTGTCTCTTAGAGACCCAAATGGAATACATAATATGTTTCCTTTGAAGAGATAACCATCCTTTATAATATACTCATCATAAACATTACTTGTATCACCTATTAATGGAAACCTGCATTGTTCAACTATATTGCCAAAATATGGATGAATATCATATAATTTCTTAACTTCAAATCCAACTAATTCACTCACCATACTGGTTAACAACACCACTCTTATAATCAAAGAATCAACCACACAATTTTGTTTTCCTAATTTGTGATTCAATATAAAAGTATAACCTTGCAAGAAAGACACCCACTTTGCATGCCTATTATTTAACTTCTTTTGAGTATTCACATACTTCAAGGCCTCATGATCAATAAATAGGATAAAATTGTTAGTCACAATGTAATGCCTCAAATGTCTTAGTGCTTGTATAATGACATAATAACTAACATCATACCTAGAATAATTTGTTCTTACCTCATTAGATTTATCACTAAATTATGCTATTTGCTTTCCATCTTGACTCAACATAACACTAATTCTCACAAATGAAGCATCACAATCAACCTCAAACACTTTTCTAAAATATTGTATTGCTAAAATATGATTTTCTGTAATCTTTTTATTTAACAAATCAAATATTTTTATTGCTACTCTTATCCATGTAAATTCTTTCCCTCTCATATAATTTGTTATTGGTGTAACAAGACTACTAAAATTCTTAATGAACTTTCTTTAAAAAAATTCTAAACCATAGAAAATTCTTACCTATGTGATGCTCTTTGGAATAATCCACTCAACAATTACCTTTAATTTGTATTCATCCATTCTTAAACCATCTTCTGAAATTATAAATCTAAAAAATACAAAACTATTCTACATAAACCTAGACTCCTTCAAATTTCCATAGAGATTCTCCTTTCTTAAAAAAATTTAATACCATTTTGAGATGAATTAAGTGTTCCTATTTAGTTTTACTGAATATCAAAATATCATCAAAAATAAATCACCACAAACTTACCAATGTAATCTCATGGCACTATGTTCATCACCCTCTTAAATATGCTAAGTGTATTAGATAATATGAATGACATCACCATTCACTCATATAAATCATCTATAGTATTGAATGTTGTTTTCTACTTATCTTCTTCACAAATTCAAATATAATAGTAACCACTCCTTAGATCAATCTTGGTAAAATATTTTAATCCTACAAGAACATCCATCATATCATCTAAACAAAGAATAAAAAATCTATACTTGATTATAGTTTTATTGATTGATCTACTATCCACACACATCCTCAACCATCCATATTTATTTGGAGTTAGTAATGTTGGTGTTTCATAAGGATTCATGCTTTGCCTTATTATACCCTTCTTCACCAATTTGATAACCTTTTTATTCAATTTTTCATGTTCTATTGGACTCATCTTATGGTGTTTGATTGGGTAGAGTTAATCCTAAAATAAAATAAATATGATGCTAAATATCTCTCTTCAATGGAAAACCATCTAATAACTGATTAGGTATTACATCTGCATATTCTTTCAACACTATTATTTCTTCTACTTGTATTTTCACTAGTTTTGTGTCTTCTTTATTCACTACTAATACATAGCATCAACTTGTCATCTTCATTTTTTGATAAACTCTTTTATAGATATAATTATCTCACCCTACCCTTCTTATTTAAGAGGTAACAAAACTAACTTTATACCACATTTCTAAAAAGGATATGTATTCTTTGCTCCATCATGAATTACTTTTTTATCAAACTGCCATGGCTTTGCTAATAATAAATGGCATGCATCCATGGGTATAACATCACACCATTTTTCATCCTTGTAATTTTTTCTTATTCAAAACTTGATTAAGAACCTTAAATATACTATAACATCCTTCATATTCTTAAACCATGAAATTTGATAAGGATTAGGTTTTTTTCACATTGAAAACCTAGTGTCTAAATCATGTCCTTGGAAACCATATTTTCACAACCACCACCATCTATAATTAATTTACATATATTACCTCCTGAAGTACAACTTGTTCAAAATATATTTGTTCATAGCCATGCATCACCACCTTATTTATTATTCACATGTTATTTCCTTAGAGAAATCAGTGTTCTTCTCATCATGGTATTTTATCTAATATCTATTGCTACCAATTCAGTATTTTTCTCTTATGTCCTAGCCTTAATTAAATTCACTCTTGGGTGATCCTCTTGCCTCCTTTATTGATCTTGGTAGTGTGGACACTCAAATGCCATATATCATTCTTATCCACATCTGTAGCAAACATAATATCTAAATTGATTTAGAAACCAACCTATACTACCATCATAGCCTCATCCTTTCTAAAATCATCTTCCTCTTTACTAGTATTGAAATCCTTGTCTATTATGTTCCTACATTTTTTCACCATGTCATGATTCTCCTCTATTGGTATTAAACACACCTCTATTTATATTGGATCCACCTCATCTTATTATTATAGGGGATTTTCCTCTTCTTTCACCAATAGATGTTTGTATGAAATTAAATTTATTTAATTTTTGTTCTGCCTTCAAAGATAATTAATAAGCCTCCTCCATGCATAGTATTTTATGCATGCTTAATTCATCTTAAATATAAAACTTTAAACCATTTACATACCTTGAGGTCATTTTTTCTTATGTTACAGCATTCTCCACTCATATGGAAAGCTTGTAAAACCCATCTATATAATCTTATATACTGTGATCCTTTTGTCATGAATTTTGGAATCTTATGTATAGGGTTTGTGCATAATACTCAGGAAGAAATTCTCCCTCAAATTCTTCTCCATATTTTTATAGTTCATCTTCTCTTTACCTTTCCTATATCTTTATTTTTTTATGTGATCACACCAAATCATTTAATGAAAATTCAATTTCATACATGCAAATTTTACCTTCTTGTGTTCTCTAATAGTTCTCCATTTGAAAATATTTTCCATGTTATTCATCTAGTCTATCAACTCCATTGATTTTAAAATTTCTCCATAATATGGAACATCACTTTTATTCCTTCATTCCTTACCTCTAAATCTCTAACCATCTTTTGTTCCATTGATGGCATTTGTTCTTGTTATTCCTTCTCTTGTGAAATTTCTTCTTCATGATTCGTGTCTTCATCTACTTCATATGTTTCTCTCCTTTGTATTTTATTTGAATTTTTTTGATTAATTATTTTACTTTCCTCTGTAGCTCTTGCATAATATTATTCATCTAATCAATTCCTCCTTATCCTACCACCATCTTTTACACCTCCAAGATTTGAACTTTCTCTGATAATAAATAATGAACCTGAATACTATCAAGGAAAAAATGTCCAATAAGCACATAGATTTTGAAAAAATACTCTATATTGATCATATTGAATATTTTAAATAATTAAAAACCATGAATAAATAAACCTCAACTCAGAATTGGATTTAACATGTAAATTTTGAAAACCTAAAAAATAAAAAAATTGACCTAGTATTTTTAATATATGTTATTTTTAGTAATTTATACATGCAAGTGCATACAAATCTAAAAATCTCAAAAAAAATTCTAAACATTAAAATTAACCTATCAGATGAATTTCAATTGAAGTTCACTTCTGGTTATAAAAATATATAATTTTTAAAAATAAAAAAATATCAAAAAAATACTAAAATGCATTTTTGGAACCTCATATGGTCACATATAGCCTTCAAAAAATATCAAAAACATCTATAATGAGATAAGGCAGGCTATAACTCACTTAAATTATTTAGACAATCATTTTGGCACAAATGGGAGCTCAAATAGAGCTATAGATCAAAATTTATGGCCTCTAAAATTTTGGCCTCATTTTCCACATCAAAAGAGGTGTAACCACTAACTATGTCCCAGTAAATATTGAAAAAGTAAAACCATAGATGTTGAGTGTCACTAAAATAGAACATGGCCCAATTGAAACTCATATAAATCACACTACTATAGATGAATCTATATTTCAATGTTGAAAGGTGAAACTTGATAATAATGAGATAATATAAACATGAACATGAATGAATATCATGCCCCCCTAGATCTGTATTGTATTAAAATTCTATTGTAATTCATAACGTTTGAAACCCATTCAAACTTTTGAAATTTTTGAAAGTTTACAACTTTTAATTTTGTAAGTGTAAGATTGAGTGTACATGCATGCGACATGCCCCCAGAATCTAAAAATATAAATCATGTTTTCATATGAAAATTATATATTTCCATAAATTTAAAATTTCCACTCATGAGGCTTGAATTCCCTTAAGAAAATCCATTGTGATGCCCCCCTTTTGAGATGAGAGACATATCCTAGAAGTCACTTATCTCAAAATACAATATATTTTAAAGATATATCACTTTTGATATTTGATATTTATTTAATTTATAATATTGAATATATCATTAAATTTATATATCAATTATGTGTTAGAAACATATATTATTTGAAGCATGGAAAAAATGTATGCGTGATATACATCATGGCACTAGAGTAAGCATAAAGTATATATGTGATGCATGACTTTAAACATTGCAACATAGTAAATATATATAATGCATGATATTAATCATTTCACCATAGTATCAAGAAACAATCATAAAAACAATGGCATACAATGTTATGTAATTGGAAAAATATTCCATACACAAGGCCTAAGAGGCTACATAAAAGGGACATGTAAAATATTTCATAATAGACAAGGCCAAGGGCCATAAATAAATGGCATGATTTTGACATACAATCAATAATTTTAACATATAAGACAAAGGTCCTCACACATATGAAGAAATTAAATATAACCTATCATGTAGTAGGGAAAGTAAAACATATATCAAAAGAGACTAGTATAGATCAATCATATATATGAATGTCATCGTTAGTTTTGTCATTTTGATTTGCACCCTTTGAGGAGGTGTTTTAGGTCTCCTCAATTAATTGAGACAATGAGAACTCTCTAAGGATCTAGTTTCCTATGACTAAAGAGAACCCATAGAGAGGGATGATTCCCTTAATGCTACACCTATACTATTAGTACACCTACTCAGATTACAAGGAAAAGGGAAAGAGAAAATTGAAAGCAAATAAAAAAGAGTGATGTACTAAATTTTTTGTCTCATCCTCTTATTTATGATTTTTTAATGAATCCAAAACAAAGCTAAATCTAGTCACATAGCCTCAAATAGTCTTTCTAAAATAAGTATTTCAATATGGAGGTTATAGCTGATACATCTATTAAGATGGATAACCAGAAGAGCCTAAAATGAGAGGCTAATGAAGTATTTACACACATAACATTTTAAAATACTACTTAACACACACCATATGACCTGAACTAAAATAACTTACTCATAAAGATGCAAGAATGAAGAGGAAAAATATAAGGATATTGAACATCAACACTATCATACATCAACAATTCACCATGAAAAACAAAATGTGAGATGAAAAAGGTAAAAATAGTTTGCATTCACTTAAAAAGTAACAAGTATCAATTTTAGTAGGGATTCTCCATACTAATATGAATCATCCTATACAATGTCATTTTCATAAGTATATAAGAATGGAGATGAGAGAGAGAGACTAGACATGTATGAAACATATTATGACTACCATTTATCATGAAATCAGTTACAATGCCAAAAGAAGGTGAAAATAGTTCTTTGAGTCTTCCTCTATATATTCTAGATTTTATTGATGATTATCTCTTGAGAGGTGGCATAGAAGTGGTCCTTGGCCTCGTATGACTCATCCTTATTCTCTTGAAACTACCCTTTATTGATTGAGGAGTTACAAGTTGATATCTCGACACATGGCTTACTTACCCTCCTTGGCATCTTCCTACATATTTATTATCTCTTGCAATGATACTTTAATATTTGTGAGAATGTTACTTAAGGCCTAAACCTATACATACTATGATCTCTATCCTTAGAAACTGCACTTTCATGTTTAAGCTTGTTTGATCCAATGAAATGCAATGAAGATAAGTCTATGTCTTCCTCCATGGTCTGGTATTAATTTCAATATTGTCATAACAATATTATCAACTTCATGTAGGTCTTTTATAATATTTCAACCTCTATCCAAGCTTATATATCATCTTCAATTTATTAGCTTTCTTATTAGGTTTTCACAACCTACTAACAAGGAGTTTGGAGAAGGATGTTGGTATTCTTGTCCATGTTTCATGACTTCAACACTGTCTTATATAATTTTAGTATTCTTCAAGAGCATGTTCAATCTTGAGGCAAGATTGAATAGTTTATAAAGGCCTATATGCTTCTTTTAATATTATTCACAACATGAAGCTAGTGGACTCCATGTGAATAATATCTCAAAGCTACATATATTAATTAGAATGGGATTTTATATAACCTTTAGAGTCTTCCAAATATGTCATTTATATGTCTACAAGGTTTTCATGAGTTTCTTGTTTCCATTTATGACCTTAAAAATGTTTGTAACCTCATTCATGATTAGAAACAAGGAAATATTTTCATTTATACCTGTTGTTTACTTAAAAACATGTATTTTCACCCTTAAAGTCTATATAATGTATTTTGGGAGGTCATTATACCTCTACCCAAGCTTGATGGGCATCTTCAATTTTTCAAAAAGACTTCACTCATTCAAACACCTACAAATAGGCTTGAAAGTGTAGTTTTAAGGCCATTTTCTTATATTTCTCCTCCACACATGCTATAATACTTGGTTCAACATATGTCCATGATGTTTAAATATGGTATTTAAGAGTTATCAAGTCAAGTTAGGTGTATTAGAGTCATGAAAAGGATGTTTGCAGTCATTGATCTCCCTGAGGGCAATAAAGGTAGTTTTGAGATCTCTACTTTGTTAACAATTGTTAATATAGATGAGACCCATAATGTATTGAAAAATTCCATGAATTTGGAATATAAAAACATTAAAAACATCCCCTAATTCCATTATTCACCATGCACTTACTCAACCAACTTCCGACATAAGAAAAATTACATTTTAATTCACGGCCTATGTGCTCAAACCTACCCTAGAAATAATTTTTGGAGATGAATGAAAGCTTGGGGAAACATGTAAAAGGATGTGATTAATTGGTAACAATTCATACCATTTTATTTGGCTACTTTCATAATCCTAAAACCTTTCAAAAGTATTAAATAGGCTTAAAACTTGCACCTTCACATTTCACTCATTCATAAATTGGATATTTTATTGGAGATGGTGTAGGAAGAATAATATTTTTTTAGGTATTATATAGTGTTGAAACTTTATTTCAATCACTTTAATGCTATAAAACACCTCACAACCCCAAACAACTATGCATGTCATTTTCAAACCAATAGAACAATGAAATCTCTTGCTATTACAACCATGAACATTAGGAGTTTATGTTAAATATGATGTTGTATGGACCACTAGACATCCAATAGATATTTTAAAACATTTTACATACATTCATATATCTCATACATACCATTATGAAAATAAAAATGATAGATCAAGGTTTGGTAGGGTTTAAGAGGTATTTAACTTGCTAACAATGGTTCATAAGGATCCATCCCCTAATCCCAAAACTATTACCACATATTTGAAGTGCATAACAGTGGTCAAAATCCCCTAATGCAATTTGGTCTACTACATCTCCTCCTTTGTGAAACAACCTCATCAAAATGACCCTTTTCACTATACCAATGACTTGATGGAGATATTGAATAGTTTTTCACCTTGTTTGGACATGTTAACTATACCTAAGAATGGTTTTTATCTCTTTGAGGCTAGAGTAGGTTGTGGAGAGATTAGAATACCATGCTTAGTCTCTAAATCCTCTCAATGAAGCCTCATGATCAGGTTTGAGACTGTATATTTACTTTTGGACCTATCTCCATCAAGAAAACTTTCTTATTCTACCAAAATAACCTACTAAATCTATGAACCAAATTCAAATGGAGTTAATTTTGGCTTGTAAGATGATGGTGTAACTTAAAAAGCATCTCTTCATCTCATTTTCCTACCATTTCTTAAATCATACTATGTTTGGACATTAGAATAATGAACAAAACAATTTTTAAAGTGAATATACATTGGAAAATAAGTATTGTGACACCTTGACTAAGTATACAGACAAAAATATATATAATATGATCCTCGTAAGTGTTAAATGACCCAAAAATACTTATTTGACATCTATGCATGGTATTGGACCTTCACACTTGACATTCATCCAGGGAGTCACATTACAACATTGCGATAAGCAATAGAAGATAACACAAATGAAACCTTAATCTGTCCAAAAATACCTTAAAGCTCTCAAAATGCTTGTAAATATAAAAATTCTATATCCTTAGCTTTGCTTCTAGTCCACTATCCACTATGGAACACCATGTTATCTTATAAAATCACCACCTCATCATTTTCACCATATATCACTTATACCTTAAATTTTTAAAAACAACCTTAAAATTTCCAAAGTTACCTTAAACTTTGCTAAACTAATTAAAATAGACTTCATGAGTGATAATGTCACAAGACTGATTGGACAAGTCACACATCATAGACCTTACAATCCTAATAAGACCCCATTGACCTTGAGATAACCTACAACACCAAAATGTGCCTCTCAATAATACCATATATAGGTTAAGTTACTTGGTTTTGAAAATACCTTGGTCAAGGTTGAATGATTAGCTAATAGTTAGCATGTAGCATATTTCATGTAATGCATTTGATATATATTAGTTATTTTATCAAGACATTTTTATTATATGTAACTCAAAATGGTATATAGGTTGAATATAAATACAATTTGTAAAAGTGTTTGTAAAGAACATAGAGGTGCCCCACCTAACTTAGTAAGGTTTTTGGGTAATAAGAGAAGCCTCACATAAAAGATTCATGTGAAAGATGTCTTGTTTGACTCTCAAGTATTTTGTGAGAAGTACTGTGTATTTAAATATGGAATACACTATCTACTTAACGTAGAATAAAAATCATATGAAAATAAGTAAAATAAAAACATTTGAAAATGCTTTAGGTCTTGATTTTAAATTATTTGAAATTTTTTTGTATTTTTTTTAAAATATTTGGATGTTCTAGAATTTTTGGAAATATTTTAATGCTAAAAATATATTTGAAAAAGAGGATCTAATAAGTGAATTTTTTAAAATGGAGTAATTAGGATGGGTTTGAACAATCCTCAAGAATGTGATAAAAAAACATAACATGATAAGATGAAAGGCATGTAATGTTACCTCAATGTATATGTAGATTTGAGTCATATCAATGTATCATGAATGTGTGAAATTCATAAGAATGTACATGGTCATCAAATGGGCAACAGACTAAAAGTGTTTATATGAAAAATATTAGTAGGAGATCATGTAAGTGCCATAGGATGTAAGATATTCAATAGTAAACAAGTGGAGTGCCATAGAGATAAGTCTTTAGACTATTCGAATTGGTTTTTAAATAAAGAGGGTAAGTAACCAAAGTGAAAATAAATACAAGGGGCTAGAATAATGTTTGGATAAGATATATAATAAGCAGTAATGAAAATAAAATCAAGTAAGCTTTGTAGATGTTAATATTTATTCTAAGATAATTTCCAACTAGATGGTAGAAGGAAAGGCAAATACTCATTAGGTGTTTTATTTCTCTTACATGTAATAGTTGGCTTATCATGGAATGCATAATGAATATCATTGGGATCATACCAAACTTTTATATTATTAGGATCATAATCATTAATGGAATTATTATCATAGGATAAATTTAACTTCTTAGGCTATGCTTGAGACTTTGAGATGCTATTTTGATTATCTTTTGTATTTCTTATGAGAAATTTATTGCACCATATACTTGAGTTACTTTTTGAAAATGTTCATCATTTTTAAGAGATTTTATCTTCTCTTGAATTAGAGAATGATCATGTGTGATTGGTTTGACATTAGGAAGAGAAATAATTGGTGCTTTAACTTTTTCTTTTTACTCTATACATGAAGTAGATGTAATGATTGATTCTTTAGCAACCAATTTTGTATCATTAGGCTTTCTAGGAATATTTTCCTTTAGACATTTTTTCATGAAAAATCTTTTGAAAAAACATATTTATAATTTATCTTGAATTTTTTATTGAAAATTTTATATAGTTTTTATTATTTTGGTAATCTTTCTTGCTCTAGTTTTTATTTTTAAATATTTTATTATTTTGATTTGTCTTTTCGCATCCATATTTTCTATTTGTGTTCTTTTTTGCACTTGTATTTTATGAGGTGCAGTATAAGTGGGTTGCTTAGTAGGTTTATCTTGTCTATGATTACCACTTTATCAAAGAGACTTTGTATTTTATTCTTTAAACCCCAATAATTATCTATATGATGGCCATAAAATCTATGATATGCATAATAGTATTTTGATATTTTTAGAGGACACGTAGAAGGTAGTGTAATCAAGTTATTTTGAATCATTTCTCTTAGAATATCACTTGGAATCTTATTATACTTATGTATGATTTGTGAAACATTAAGTGTAGATGTATGTTGATTATGAGGCACATTATAGCTAGATGAAGATGTAGGTATATGATTAACACTAGAATAGTCTGTATTCATAGTAAGTTTGTTGCTATTTTCAAGAGATGTGATATTTGAACTTAAATACTAATTTTGATTTCATAAATCTTATATTTAATTTTGCATAGTGGTGACTTGGTTGTGAAGGCTTCATAAGCACAATCCATTGGTATATTTTATTGAATAAAAAAAATCAAGGGGAGGTGTGGGTGAGGAATGAATAGGATATGCTTTTAGAATAATAGATTCATTGGTTATTTATGAGTTGGTTGCTTCTTGTTGATTAATAATATTGAAATAATTTTCACTATAAAGGGTTTTATTGTCACCATGCGATGAATCCATGATAATATTATGACATTGTGGTGCAAGATTAATATCATGTGAATAAAATCATGAGGATGGAGTAGGAGGAACATCACAAGATTTGGTATAAGGAGTAGAGTTTTTTCAATTGTAACATGTGATGTGCTAAGGGAAGAGGAAGAAGGATTATCCTCATGGAATAACAAGGGATAAGATATAGAACATGTAGGCTCAATATACATTATCTATAAAGGAGTAGATATGATAAAATTATTATTAATAGTTAATTTGGAGATTGAATGTTGCTTTGAAACTCCTTTATTAATTCTTTTTTTAACATAAATTGATTTTTCTTGATTTTTCTTTTTGTTCTAAATTATTATGCAAGGAAGAAATTGAACTTAAAAAGAATTGAAATTTATAAACCAAGGTAAATTGAAATGTAAAGGTAAAGAGACCTATAATGGTGACTTTATAGATGTGACCAAAGATGAAATTAGAGGAGGTTTAAAAGGTGAATCTATAGATGTGAGAAAAGAGGAATCTATAGGAGATTCAAAATGGGGAACTATATGTGTAATTTAATTATGGGGTCGTTATATCCAAGGGTCATAAAATACAATTTAATAATCATAGAAGTTAGTAAGATCATTTTTCCTAAGTAATTATTTAGTACGAGCTGTCCATTCAGGATTATAATAAAAAGACATAGAACGAGTAGAGAATAATATATCTATAAGATGTAAACCATTAATATATTGAATTTGACTATCCATGATATATACTAAAAATGAATTTCATATGGTAGATAAACAATCCATTATATATAAATAAGATAACGAATATGAATACAATATTGATCAAGTAAATCCAATAACTACAAATATAGTTCAATGTGAATCAAGAAATGATAATGACTATGAATACAATAAAAAATATATCAAGTTACACAGGTGATCTTGGTAATGGTTTTTATACATTTTAGTTTTTCAATTATAATTTATCACTCATTGATGAGTTTCATTCCTATGCTTAAAAGAAGTAAATAAACCCCAATTTTAAGGCCATAGTGAGAATAACTTCTATAGATGATACACTCCTCTTAGATGAACCATAAATAATAAGAATAAAATAGGTTTCCTATTTATATGAATAGAGGACTTTAGGAATTTAAAATATACCATGACATTTGATAAAGATAAAATTCATGTTTACTAATTTAATTTGGATATCAGTATTGAGGTAAACCCCTCATGCCATAATTTGTTTATAAATAGAACACCGTGTATCCCTCCATGAGAATTACTAAGTTGATTGAAAACTATCAAAACATAGTTTATATAAAAAGAAAAATAATGTGAAGAATAAAATGAGGGAGATTTTTAGTTTCTAAAATCAATGAAATTTTAGCTCAAAATCAAAATAAATAGCTTTTGTGTCAGAATGATCAAAGGTGACAAGATAATTTCTTCGGTCTTATATTTAATCCAAAGTCAAAGAAATTGAATAATTTTGTGTGAGATATTATCCAAGGATTAATTATATTTTATTTTATTGTCATTATTTTATATAAATTAGAAACAAATCCCATCCCAAAAAATAATACAAAATAATAAGCAATTTTCTAAAAATAATGCGTTCACTAGAAAGTTTAACATTTTTAAATTTAAGGTGCACTAAAAATCTATGATTCAAAATATTTAAATTCAAATTCTGATAATTAATGTTTTATTATATAAATTGAGTTAAATACAACAAACTACGTAATTTATAGAAATCATGAACTTGCTGAAAATAGTAAATCACGTTACGGTTAAAGAGTGTCCCTTAAAATAGTAATAGAACTGACTATGTAGACTCTATGTCAGTGATTTTTTTTGGGAATGAATTTAAGACACAATAATTTTATAAAATAATAATTTGTGTTTAATTTGGAAAAGTCTATAATAGGTGGACATGGGTGCATTGTAGTCTTGTTTGGATATTGCAACCAAATTTTGTTTAATTGTTTCTTAATTTATCAATTTGGGCTTCTGTGATAGTTTTTGAAGGTTTTTTGTTAAACTCTATGTGATGATATGTGGGTAAGTGCATGGAATTTGGGGGACAAAATGGGTTCTTAAGTGGACATGTTTTTTCTTGAAAAATAAAAACCTCAAATTGTATAGATTTTTTGGGACACCTAAACTCAAAATCTGAAGATTTCATAGGAACATGAATTGTATCATTTTAATTATAGTTTCTAAAATACTATTTTTTAAAAATGGTCAAGTATAAGTAGGTCAAACATCATAAATTCAAAAATGTAGTACTATTTTTTATAAAAATTAGATTCGATAGCTTTTTATGCAACCCATAATTTTTTGAGCATCATATAGTTTTTTTTAAATCCTTTGGTGGAAATTTAGATAACATCATCTAGTTTTCAACCTATATAATTTTTAAATAATCAATTAATATTTAATTTTTTACTAATTTCACAAGTCAATAGACCTTGAAATATCATAAACAATGTATAACCGATCATGCATCCCCCTAACTACCTCAAAAAATATCAAAAAATAGACTTTTTTTATTGTGTATATAATTAGGTCTAGTTTGAAACCATATATATATATATTTTTGAATAAATGAATGAAAAGATACATAAACACAGATCAAGATGTATATTTATTGCATATAACACTAAAAAATACATAGAAATAAATATAGATAACAACCTTAAAGTAATAAAAATAAAAATAAATTATATATTTAAAAAGAGTAGAGGTAGTCAATGTTGTATTAATATTTTCAAAAAAAAAACTAATCAAATTAATTTTTTTTAGCATGGCTAAAGTTTTATTTTATTATTTGGTCAAAAATATACATTTTGCTATGTATTTTTAGGTCCATGCCTTAGGCTCAAGAATCAAATCCATTATTGAGTCTTCAGGCATGTGTTTTAAATGTGAAATATAAGAACTATGTGAAAAAATTATGTATGCATAAATACTATGTACATAGAAAAATTGCATATGTGAAAATACCATGTACATGGAATACTTTATATGCATGGAAAATGAAGCCTTATGAACCTAATTTTATTTGTCTAAATTTTGTTTTATTGGGGCTAAAATGATTGGATTAGAGTTTTAATAGTTTGAGATTTAGGGTTTAGGGTTTAGGGATTAAGGTACATGGTTTATGTTTTAGGGTATATAAAGTCTAATTGCAAAGCCAATTGGGGAGGAATTTAACTCATTAAACACATTTATCACTATAAAATATGATTTTGGGCTCCATTATCCCCTACATCATTACATATTGAGCTAATCTAGTTAATTAGGCCAATGATTAATATGATTTAGGCCAAATTAAGCCATGTAAACCTAATTCTTACTCAAAAGTATGTTAATTGGGGCTTAGTCAATTGGTTTAGGGTTTAAGGTATAGGGTGTAAGGTATATGGTTTATGATTTATGGTTTAGGGTCTAATCACAAAAGAAAATTAAGGATAATTTGAGTTATTTGAACTTATTTTTTATTACAAAATCTCATTTTTGGCATAATTAGCCCCAACATCATAAAAAATTAAACCAATCTATCAATTGGACCAATAATTAATGTGATTTACACTGAATTGATCCCTAGATGAACATAATTATTATTCTAAAGGATAATAACTAGGGTTAAATCAATTGGTTTTAGGTTTAGTGTTTATTATTTAGGGTTTAAGAGTTTAGCATTCAAGACTTAGGGCTTAAGATATATAGGGTTTAGGTTTTAGGGTATAACATCTAATCACAAAGTCAATTAGGGACAAATTGAGCTCTTTTAACTTATTTATGACTAAAAAATGTGATTGTGGACTCAATTAGCCCCATATCATCATAAATTGAGCTAATTAGTCAATTAAGGCAAGGAGTGATGTAATTTGGGCCAAATTGAGCCATGAGAACCTAATTATTACTCTAAAGGATGTTAATTGAGGCTACATGGATTGGTTTAGGGTTAAAATTTAGGGTTTAGAGTTTAGGGTCCAATATCAAAAGACATTAAGGATAATTTGAGCTATTTAAACTTATTTATGACCATAAAATGTGTTTTTGTAGTTGATTAGCCCCCATGTCATCACACATTGATAGAATTAGTTAATTACATTAATTAGTAGTGTGATTTGGACCAGATTAAGCCATTTGAACTTAATTATTAGTCTAAATGATGGTAATTGAGTCTCAAATTATAGGTTTTGGGTTTTAAGAGTTTTTGATTTAGGGATTTTATATGGCTTAGGGTTTATGGATTAGTGTTTAAGGTTTAGGGTTTAGGGTTTATGGCTTAAGGAAAAATAGAGTTTAAAAAATAGAGCTTACGATTTAGGGTTTAAGGTTTGAGGTTTAGGGTTTAAGGTCTAAATATGAGATAAATGAGGATAGTTGAGTTATTTGTAGCTATTTATGAGAAGATAATATGTTTTTAGGGTTGATTAACCCCCAAGTCATCATAAATTGAGGGAATTAGTATTTTGGGGTAGTTAATGGTGTGATTTTTGCCAAATATATCCATGGGAAGTTAATTCTTAGTCTACATGATGTTAATTGGGGCTCAAGCATTTGGTTTAGGGTTTTAAGAGTTTATGATTTAGGGTTTAAGGTTTTTATATAGCTTAGGGTTTAAGGTTTAAGGTATAAAATTTAGGGTTTAAGGTAAATAGGGTTTATATATTAGGGTTTAGGGCTTACAATTTGTAATTTAGGGTTTAAGGTTTAAAGATTAATGATTAGGGATTAGGGTTTCAAATTTAAGGTTTAAGGGTTATGATCTAAATGTAAAGATAAATAAGGATAATTTTAGTTGTTTGAAATCATTTGTGAGCACATAATATGTTTTTAGGTTTGATTAGCTACCATATCATTATATATTGAGTGAATTAGTCAATTAGGGTAGTCAGTGGTGTAATTTGGGCCAAACTTATTCTTGTAAACTTAATTCTTAGTCTAAATGATTGTAATTATGGTTTAAATGATTTATTTAGGTTTTAAGAGTTTAGGGTTTCTAGTTTATATATGGATTAAGATTTATGGATTAGGGTATAAGATACATGGTTTAGGGTTTATGGATTATGGCTTAGGGTCTATAATTTGGGGTTTAGGTTTAAGATTTATGTTCTAGGGATTAGTGTTTAAGGTTTAGGGTTTAGGGTTGAGGGTCTAAATGCATAGGTAAATGAGGATAACTTGAGTTGATTGAACCTATTTATGAGCACACAATATTTTTTTATGTCTGACTAGCCCCTATATCATCACAAATTAAGCAAATTAGTTAATTAAGGTAGTTAGTTGTGTGACTTGGGCTAAATTTATCCCTATGAACTTAATTCTTAGGTTAAATGATGGTAATTTGCGATCAAATGATTAGTTTAGGGTTTTAATAGTTTATAATTTAGGGTTTAGGGTTTTTATATGGATTAGGGTTTATAGATTAATGTTTAAGGTTTAGGGTATATGGTATAGGCTTTAGGGTTTAGGTTATAGTGTTTCTATGGTTTAGGGTTTATGGCTTAGGGTTTAGAATTTAGGGTTTAGAGTCCAAATGTAAAAATAAATGAAGACAATTTTAGTTTGAACGTATTTGTGACCAAAAAATATGTTTTTAGGTTTGATTATCTGCCATGTCATCATAGATTGAGAAAATTAGTTAATTAGGGTAATTAGTGGTGAGATTTGGGAAAACATTATCCATGTGTACTTAATTCCTAGTCTAAATGAAATTAATTAAAGATCAAACAATTGGTTTAGGGTTTTAAGAGTTTAAAATTTAGGGTTTAGGGTTTAGGGATTATGTTTTAAGGTTTAGAGTACATAAGGTATAGGGTTTATGGTATATGGATTATGTTTTAGGGATTAGGGTTAACAATTTATTGTATAGGGTTTATGATTTAGGGATTAGGGTTTAAGGTTTAGGGTATAGGGTGTTATAGGGTTTAGGGTCCAACCACAAAGACTATTGAAGATAATTTGAGTTCATTGAACCTATTTGTGAGGAAAAAATGGGTTTTTAGGTTTCAATAGCCCCCATGTCTTCAAAAATTGAGTGAATTAGTCAATTATGGTAGTTAGTTTTATGATTTGGTCTAAATTTATCCTTTTGAACCTAATTCTTAGTCTAAATGATGGTAATTGGGGCTCAAATTATTGGTTTAAATTTTTAAGAGTTTATGATTTTTAGGGACTTAGGTTTAAGGATTAGGGTTTAGGGTTAGGGGATTAAATACTTGTGTTTAGGGATTAAGTTTTATAATTTAGGGTATAGTGTTTAGGGTATAGGGTCTAGGGTATAGTGTTATGGGTTTAAAGGTTTAGGGGTGTTTTGATTCACCCAACCAAATGCTCTAGTATTTTAAAGGGAAATTTAAGGGAGTGTTTGAGAGGTTTATAAGGTATTTCTAGGTTGATATGTTGATTAAGGAGAAATTTATTAGTGTTTCAGGGTCTACATAAGAGGAAAAACATAGTAAAATCAGTAAATCTGAGTTTGGCCTTTACCAAACCTAGAAGGTGGTATATGAGAGAAGTATTGAGTTGGTGGTGTGTTTGAGGTGCTTATATGGTTTATAATATTTAGATCATCTATCAAAAGAAAATAATCTAAAATCTTAGTCTTAAGTCTAAAATTTCTTGTGTTACAATCATATTTAGTACTATGTTATTTATACAAGGTCTAAAAGAGTGGTAATTAATGTTATTAGATTGGAAGTAATTGATAAAATGACCATAAACCACTTGTAAAGTATTAATATATTTAAATCCATGATAAAACTTCATTGAATGATTTATCAGGCCTCAATAAAAGCCTAAATGAATGTTTAGGGAGGTATAATTCTGAGATTCCAAGTAGGACTATGTGTAAAGGTTTTTGATGATTTATTTTTTAATATATAAGATATCTATTATAAGAATTAAGAGTATTTTATATCTACAAGGTCATGTCAGGAAGGAAAAGCTTAAATCAAATCCATGTAATGATAGGCCTAATAAACAAGGTCTACTAAGATTAAGGTTTCCATGTGGAAAGATCAAAGTTTATGATAAGAGGATTGAATGATGCTGAGTGAGGTCTAATTTATGTGTGAGTTGCCTTGAAGTAAGAATTAGAATCAAGAGAGGTTTAATTAATGAGTATTAAAGAGACTTTATAAGTGATTGAGTCTTAAGCTGGTATAAGGCCTAGTGAAATTAGAGAGAGAGGGTCCTTATTGAAGCCATTGAAAGTTTCATTGGTCTTGCCAAAGACCAATCTTAAGAAGATAGTCAAATTGAAAGAAGATAGTAAGTGGATAGGCCTATCAAGAGTGGGGCATACTATAGAAAATTTTTAAACATATATGGTAAGTATATGAATAAGAATAGTTGTAGACACCAAATAGGCCTAATTGAATAAAAATTAATCATAGTTAGTAAATTTTAACAAGATACTGGAATTAATAAAATTAATTAATCCTTAAAAATCACCTTCATATAAGTATATATAGGCATAGTAGCAGCAGTGCAATGCTCATATGGCATCCAAAATCCTATTGTAACATAAAAAATTCATATACATTATTGATATTTATATATGAAAATAATTAAATACCTTTTAAATTTTACAAATATCTAAAATTTAACAAGTCTAAAAAATTTTTTGCAATAAGAAAAATATTAAAACTACCTGAGAAGTTGTAGCCAAGGTCTCCATATCAAATGTAAATAGTTTAAACATAGTGAGGTTTATATCATCTAGGCCCACATAAATAACACCATGAGTGGGATGCATAATATCCTCCTCCTTCTTAGGTCTAGTGCATATAACACCACATGATCTGAAATAGTGAGCTCACTAGGTAGCGATGCTAGATGAAGCCTCTCCATGTCTACCCTTGATAGTAGGAGTATGATAAATCTATCTCATATGATGATTGAAGGTATCAATAAGCACCTTAAGTGCATGAAAAGTATCAATATCTTTAGTCTCCTTGACTATAGAGGGTAGGGTCTCAATAATATGTGGTTTCTCAATACATACTCATGCATATTGATTAGGTGCATGACATGCTCATGGCCTACACTATGCAAAGCCCTTTCCTCTACCAAATTAATCCAAAAAATCATTAGGCTATCCATAAATCTATTCTAGATCCTTAGACTTACATTTACAATCATTTAACAAACCTCGGTCACCTACAACCAGTCAAGACATAGTCCCTAAACTATCATCCCTAAATCTAATAAAAATTACTTAGCAATCTATAGGGATGAAATTAGTACCACATTTGGGACACTATATCCACATCACACTTGTTTCCCCAACTAGGCACTACTATCCTTAGCCCCATTTCTTCCCAACAAATTGTTTTTCAAATGTGTGCCCCTCCTAAGGTTGGCCTAAGCTCATTTTCTTATCTACACAAGCAAAAAAACCCTATATATATATATATATATATATATATATATATATATATATATATATATATATATATAAAGTCTAATCCACATCTATTGACTAGATGGTAAATATATGAAAAAAGTTATTCAAACTAAAGACAAATTTGTGAAAAATCAAGGTACTTTATCCTTATTCTACCCCATTTTATGCATACTACCATCTACAACATCCTTAGGTCTAGTTTTAAAGAATTTCAAATCTCAAAGCACATTCAAGGCATCTAAGGCCACTCTCATTATATCATTCACTTGAACATAGATTAATCACTATGTGGGAGAACTACATCGACCTTGATCCCTCTTCAAATTATTGGTATGTAGGCAACTCTCTACATAATGGGGTGTTATGAATGTCCAGTATATCCTACGAAAACACACTCAATGTTTTATCATATCATACTTGAAAAGAGAACTAGGGGTTTCACATGAAATCAATATTTTTAGGTACAATACATAGCTATGCATTTAAGTCATGTAGGAACAGAGCATATAGACATTGGTGCTCCTTGAAAATAAGAAGAGTCCTATAAAGGGAACATTAGTGCCAAATTTTGGATAATACACATAGATGGTACTATTGTCTAAATTAGGTGATACAATCTAGTGAATATATGAATATCATAATCCTATTTGAGACACAAATTACTACTTAGATCTCAATATTTAGAACCCATATCATTCATGACAGTCAATTTTTAGTTAAGTCTCTATTTATCCATATTTATTATATTATTATAAAGTCAAAATAAGTCAGAGATAATAAAAAATTAGTAGCTTAATTATTTAAATTTATTTAAATAATTTAGGCATCTTAGGCCTTTAACCAAATATAGGACTTACACATTATAAAATGCAAAATGGTTAAATCATTTGGTGAACCTGCCTTACTTCAAACATTGCATCAAACCTTAGCTTGTATTAATTCTTATTTTTGTGAAAAAAAATTTAGGGATTCATATTTATAATTTTATAATTTTATTTAGACAACCTACCTAATTAAAATCAATTTTATAGCTTTCAATTTATTTTACATATAATTTAAAATATTTCAAAGAAGCCCTAGCTTCCAAAACCTTAACCCTAGATGCTCTTAGGGTTTGTATCATTTTTTTTCCTATTTTCATTAACTATTATTAATTATTATAAATTAATAATTTTTATTGTATTAGCTCTATTTCAATTTATTTATTATATGCCATCTAAACAAGCTATCTCTCTTCCCTTACAAAGGAGTGTTAGACTAGCTGGTAATCCTATAGAGCATATTAAGATTCCAGCTATCTGGCCCTATAACAACAACAATGAACGTATTAAAACTGCATATATGAGTCCTTCACATCTTGATTATGTGGAATTAAATTAAAATATATATGAGGATGAACAATATAACTTAGAACAAGATCAGGTCCATATTAAGGATCAAGACACACTACCTCCATTTAATGATAATGATATAGTTGTGAACAAAGATGAGGTATTATAGGGCTTTAAAGATAGAATTTAGGAACCACCCCATGATCATGCATAGATTTTGCAGGCCATATTAGAAGTCAATAATAATAATAATAATAATAATAATAATAATAATAATAATAATAATAATAATAATAATAATAATAATAATAATAATAATAATAATGGTCAATCTTCAATCCCTCCAATTAATGATGTTGTTACACCTTCAATGGGGCCCACTCAACCAACTTAGATATCAAAACCCAAGCTTGTTATTTGACAATTAGTGATAACTACTCCACTTGTGTTTATTTACTCTCTTCCCATTATATAATCCTTTATCCAACAAGTTCTTTCTCTATAATATAAGGTGTTACATCTTGAGCAGGGAGTAGCTAAGCCATCATATGCCTTGGATTCTAACATTCTATTACATACACTATTGGCACATCACATTGTGGCATATCCTTTGCCATATGGTTTTATAGTACCCAAGTTCACATTTTATGATGGCAAGGGTGACCTAGAGGATCACCTCATATCCTTTCATGTAGGATGCTTGGACTATGTATCCAATGATCTAATATTTATAAATTTATTTCCATGCAGTCTCAAAGATTATGCCTTATAGTGGTTCTATGATTTGCCAAACCAGTCTATTACAAAATTCAATCCTTTATTAGATATGTTATTATCACACTTATCTATCTACATAAGTTATAAGATATCATATTAACAAGTGGAACAACTAAAATAAAAGTGAAATGAGCCTATAGCTGATTATGTCTTATGGTACAAGATAATCTTATCAAAATTGACTATCCCCATAGTAGACAAAGAGCTTCAAGATATATTCAAAAAGAGTTTATTACTATTAACTCACAAAATAATCTTATCCAATAAGTTTCTGACATTTATAGATATGTGCCATATAATTAAGGAAAGAGGGGTTAAGTTCTTAGCAATGGGAAAACTCAAGTACACAAATGGATTAGATTCAACTATTAAGAATTCAATCAAACACACATAATAATTCAAGGCCATAGATAAAAAAATAGATCAAAATACAAAAATCAACATAGCTTTAGATTCTTCACCCATATTGGTTTTATCATCTCCTTAGCATATAATCTTCACTAATTTACTAAAGTCACCATCATGAGTTTTACAATAGCTATTAGAATACAATGTCATATCTCTCCCTCCCATTAAATAGGTTGATACAACATGACCTATTTCAAAGGTTATGATTTAAATGCATTATTAAAGTATCATAGAGCACTAGAGCACATGATAAATAAATGCATTATCCTAAAACACAAGATACGATATATAATTAAATCAAACATTATTGATGTGGGCAGACCCATAAAGATACTAAAGTGAAAAATTGAGGCAAAGGAACTTAAGATATTTTTTATATTTTCACTAATTATAAAACTAATGAGTTAGGGGGCATATCAGGTGTTCATTATACATACTAGGCTCACCCACCTCCATCTTCCTATCATAGAGCTATAGAGGAGACACATCCATTACATAAAATTATTGGCATGTATTACACTATAATGCCACCTAGATAACTTATCACATTTTCATAGTAGGAGATTATGGATGATGACAGTGATTTACATGCACTCTTCATATGAGCATATATAGACCACCATCCTATCCAAAGTTTCATGGTTGAACATAATTCAAACATAAGTGCATACACCATGACACTCTTACAACACTTGGGATACATAAATAATGATATATTACCAACCAATACAGTCATTAGTGGTTTTAATAACCATATATAGAGCTCTATCAAATAGATCATGCTTCCATTATAGGTCAGACAAACACACATAGCCACATAGTTTCTAGTAGTACCTAGTGTGGGTGTATTCAACATATTATTGGGAAAGTCATGGATAAAATTGCTCCAATCCATCCCATATATATTAAACTAATGCATCAATTACATAAATGATAACTAGGTGGTTAATATTAAGGGTGTCCCATATGATTATCCTCTTCCCATCCCACATGCAGTTCTAGCAGTTCTAGTATAGATTCTAGTCACACTTCTAAAACTGACACTAGATATAGTTATAATACCACTACCAAATATTACATGGTTATCTATTTTAGGAGAGAGTAAAACTCCTATGCATACATCAAAATGTTCATCAAAGTCCTCATAGAAGGCTAGTTCTACTTCTATAGTGTCTACATGTACATATACTCTCCCTTACAAATCATTACTAGAGATACCATTGCATCGTAGATATCTCATAGATTTTAAAGGACTTTACTATACATATTTCACACCAAGATAAATTATATTAGGTTATAAGGGTTCTAAACATAGGGCACCCACATCACCTACAACTTTTACATCTACCAAATAGGTCTCTAAGATCCCTAAAGTTAACAAGGCATCATAATCAGTGCCACAACATCATAACATGACTACTCAAGTAGCTTCAGTTTCAAATTATAAATTAAAATATATTATGGGCTCATAGTTTCCCTTTAACCCACACACATGATAATAGTTCCACTCTTTGACATAGGTCAAGATGATGGTGAGTCTCCAATGAGACTCATTGGCTAATGTGGTTACTATCCTTGTACATAGTTTATTTTCATACACTTATAAATAGATTATACTTAAAAAACATAAATATAATATAATATATCAAAATATAAAAACATTCAAATATTTTCAAAATTAATTTTTTTTACAAATTGTATGCATTGTTATGTATACATTGATACTACTTGTCAGATATGGCATATTCTTAGCTATCCTAGTATAATCATTTTTGTCATACACCAAGTGCTTGTAAATTCTAGATAGGACTATGGTCCACTACACTGATCCAGACTAGATATCATCTACCCATTAGGGGCATTTACACTGATCCAAGTTTATACATTGCTACATCTATCCACTCAGGGGTATCTCATACACAATTAATATAACCAAGTTTTCACATTTCATACTATAAATTCCAATTATGCATTGATTTATCTTGATATTCATCATTACTTATCATTTCTTAGATTTTTTTTAGCTATCACTAGTTAGCCTCAGTACATATGCACCTTAGAATCAACATAGATTTGTATTACACAGTTATGCATGCTTTTATTTCTAGTTTATAGATTATATTTTATTGTGTTCCTATGATTCTTACATCTTCAAGGGCATTTGATTATGCAATTATTCCTTGGATTCTACACCACTTCTCTATTTGTATTCCTTGGACATGTGTCCATGTCCCTTGTGTGTTCTCTTTCATGCTTCTATATACAAACATTTGAACATGTCATTCTCTATGAATCTACACCAATTTTTTTATTGTTTATGTATGTTGACATTTTAAAATGTCTTTGTATTTATTTATTTTTATATTTAGTGACATGTGCACATGTATCTGGTATTATGGCCCTCTAGCCTACCTTTTTACATGCCTCATGTGTTTGTATGTTTGCTTCCTTGCATACTTCTACACTATGAAACTTCTATTTGCTTGTTACACTCACACACACCCACACACACACACACACACACACACACACACCACTTTTTGATGCCATGAGATATATCATACATCTACCTATTCTACTTGGGATCCTTGATGTACATCATGCCCCATCCCCCTAGGTAGTTATTTAGATTTTATTTCTATATACATTTCTTACATCTATTTTGACACCCTTATGCAATGCTATATTGCAAAATACATCTTACATTTGCTACTTGTGTTCAAATAAATTCAAATTCTAATGTTATATTTTACATTATATTGGAATATCATACACATGTTCCAACTAACACATGTTGTAGATATACTTATTTAGAGGGACATTATTACACATGTTTCATAACTACCCTCAAAAGAGGGGGAACTTATAGGGGTTTATCATAGAGATCAGACTTCTACATTGATTTTCATAGATACATTTCAACACACAGGCTCAATTTTAGATATTAGACTCAGGGTAGACATAGAATAAAATAGAGACTTAGTAGTTAATTAAAAACACACAAAGATCATACTAGATAGTTTTTATAATCTATATTAGGGCATGTGTGCCACATGGAACTACTATCCACTACAAGGCACTATTGTCCAATATCCCCAGCTTCACGATAGCCTAAATCATTCAGATCAATACACTAGGTACGATAAAGTTTTGAATAGATATAGTCACAGTTTTAGTAGTTATGTTCAGATTTAGCTCAGATTTAGTCATTTAAATTCATATTCATACCAATTACTCAGATTTAGGGACATCATGTGTGGCATGATCACTCATACATTCAAATTATTTACATAGCTTTATCTATTACATACTTGATTTAGATTCAATATACTCAGATACCAAATTGGGAGTATGTGCATGGCACACAGTTTCCATATACTCATCTTTAAATGGGTTGGTCAAATGGAATGTCAAACACTATGTCATTATTTACACTATATTAAATTTCTATAACATTCCAATTTTTTACCATATTCATGCAATAATCTATCTATAGTGGTTGGAATTCTTGAGTGGCCTAGAGTTGCTTAATATACTCAAGTGTCTGTGAAGCCAAATACATAGATTACTCAATTAGATACTTTCAACACTTTATATAGTACTATTATAAATGAATCCACTTCACATAGGGGGAAATGATGGAGTCATGGCCTACTTGAGTTCTTGATCCACCTACATGAGAGGGTTTGACACACTTATAGTCTTATCCAAACTATTCACAGATATTAAGATCCACCAAACAAGGGTGGGCAATGAAGGATTCACAACTAGATTGAGTTCTTGAGCCACCCATATTAGGATTGAGCAAGCCATCAAATTAGTTCAAGTTATTAAATGATATGATCACTATGCACATTCACACACATATGTTGTCACTAGATTCATGCATTGGTTCACATACCTATTGAGGTGTATTTGTTCCTTTCCTCTCTCTTTAATTAGTTATTTCACTTCAACATAGTCTTTTACTTTTGATTTTCTCTTAAACAAGGATTGATGTTTGCATGTTTTATTGTAGGACATTGGTTTGTATCATATTTCACATACATAAACCTAGATTTACATATTCAAACTCAGTTACATGGGATTCACTTCCAAGGTAAGTATAGGTACACTACTTTTTCATTTATACTAGTCATTTCACTCTCATGCATTACTAGCATAATTGGGGGGCAAATGTAATCACCTAAAAGTGGTAATTAGATGTTAAGAGTGTCACTTGAGTTAACCTATCCCTAGGATAGCCATATACCTATTCTAGATATTTAGAATTACATTTCTAGTCATTCAATAGACCTTAATCACCTCTAGCCAGTCAAGACATAGTCCCTAAACTATCATCCCTGACTCTAATCCAAATTGCTTAGCAGTCTGTAGAGAGGACATTAACACCACATTTGGGACACTATAGCCATATGATGCTAATGTCCCCAACTAGATGCTATTGTCCTTATCCCAAACTCTTCTCAATAGATAGTTTTTAAAATATGCGCCCCTCCTAAGGTCATCCTAAGCTCATTTTATTATCTGTACAAGTAATTAAAACCTAAAAATACAATTATAATCTACCTCTATTAACTAGATGGGAAATATATGTAAAAATATATTCAAACCAAAGATAAAGTTGTGAAAAATCAAGGTAATGTATCCTTATTCTACTTTACTTTATATATACTACCATCTACAATATTCCTAAGTCCATTTTTCAAGCATTTTAAAGCTCAAACACATTCAAGGAATCCAAAGGCACTCTCATTATAGCATTCACTTGCACATACATCAAGCACTAGGTGGGATAATTACATCACACATGATCCTGATCAGAGTATTGGTATGTAGGCAAATATCTACACAATGGGGTGTTGAGGATGTCTAGTCCATCCTAATAACATACACTTGATTCTTGATCATGTCATACTTAGAAAGAGAACTAGGTTTTGCATATCAAATCAAGATTTTCAAATATGATACATAGCTACAAGTTTTGGTCACATAGGAATAGAGCATATAGACATAGGCATAAGCACTCCCCAAAAATAGGAAAATTCCTACAAATGGGACATTAGTGCCATATTTGGGACACTGCACACAGATAGAACTACTATCCAAACTAGTCACAATTATCTAGTTAATAGATGAATATCATAATCCTATTGATAACATAGACTACTACTCAGATATCAAAATTCAAAACCCTAATCATTCATGATAGTCATTTTTAGCTAAGTCTCTATTTATCCTTATTTATTACTAAAATTAGAATGTCAAAAGAAATCAAAGGTCATAATAAATAAGTAGATTAATTATTGAAATTTATTTAACTAATTTTGGAATCTCATCCCTTTAACCAAACATAGGAATTAAACATTATAAAACCCTAAAAGGTTAAATCACTCACAATATAATTTACTCAAAAAACACAATGGGACCTCATTATTGTTGCAAGGTGGGTGATCAAAGACCATCCACCATTGGTCCCATAATTTTTATTTGATCAAATCATGAGTGCACTAATGGATTGGAATCCATTTGTCCATCACATCTAGTGATGCACTAGTTTTCCCATTAGTGAATAGGGCAAAAATTTATTATTTGGTTATATTTTTATGTTTTATAGTGGCTACAATCAATTTGATGGTATAGTATGCCCTACATCTATTTTTATACTCAGCCCACCTATCAATTTGACCCACTAACAAGTCAATTTCACCTAATAATCTATGTAATGTATTTACCAGTGAAATTTGGTGGGGTTTTTTTAATGAGGATCCCTCAATGTTCTAATCAAATTCTCAAGTTTGAGCTTATTTTTAGTGATATGGGATGTTAAATCCTCTTAACTACTTTGGGGACTTCAGGAACTATAAGAGGGCTAGGAAGGTTTTATGGGGGAAGAAGGATATGAGGGTTTTATGGGTGAGAAGGGATAGGAGGGTTTTATGGGTTAGCATGGATAGGAGGGTCAAGTTATTGTTCAATGTTACTTGCCTCTATATGTGATAGAAAAAATCAATAAAAATGTAACAAAATGAACTAACTTTGTTTCTAAATGTACTAAAATGTGTTTACATACCTCTCTTTTGAGGTGGCATTATCAAAGTTAGGTTGCCTTGGTCTCACTCAACCACATATCTCCTATTTATATATTTTGCTCATGGTTTGCATTGATGCAAAATTAATTTCATTTTCAATTTTTATTTGGTTTTAAAAAAACATAATGATGTACATGGTTCTATTATTTTAACACCACGTACGACATTTTAAAATCACATACATAATTTTAGACTAGTAATACCAAGCCTATGCCATAGAAATGCATACATAGGTTTTAATAACTATGTACATGATTATTAAGAACCACCTATGTGGAATTAATTTCATGAATTTCTATTCACTTTTTGGCCCTCATCTCCATGCACTTACCCATGTCACATAGGAGACCTAAAAATATCAAACACTGGTTTTGCACATGCACTAGATTATAATTAGATAATAAAAGGGAATAAAAATGTACTAGTAAGGATAATAGATCTTCCCTTATAAATCCCAAATGGGCCTCAATATTATTTGGTTCTCCCTCCTCTAGTAGTTGTGTGATCTATGATTAAGATACTATAATACTTTAGATAGATGATTGATTGAAATTCTTGAAAATAGATGCACTTGTCTTGAAATAAATAATATTTAGACTTGGATATAGACTGATAGATTGTTATATATTTGAAATGGGAATAAATGGTGATATTTTACTCAGTGTGTAGTGACTTTGCTAGATAGATTCAATGGGGTAGAATGAGTAGCCTTGATGTGATTTTATAGCATAATATTTAAACTAATTTTTCTAACCAAATTTTAAAAATATGTGGGAGAGCCAATTTGAAATTTACCAATTTGAAAAAGGAATTTTTGGATAATGAGAGACAAGGCCACACTTTGGGACAAATAATTAGTGCAACCCTATTGAGTAGTGTGAACTTTTTCCACAAGACTAAATACTATTTTGATAGGTCAAATATGATCTTGTGGGCTGACTAAAGATGGATATAACTGAAACAGGGATGTATTTATAGAATTTTAAATGTTTATAATAAAATTAAATTTATCTTATAGGATCCAAGTTATCAAAATGAATAAAATACCAAGTAAGGGCAAGGGTGTTAAGAATAAAAAATTTCAATAAATTAATGAATAATTTTATGCATATATAGATAGTGGATATGTAAAAATCATCATGTTTCCTTTCTTCAACTTTGATGCTCAAATTGATGGCTCAATTTTTGATCCCACTCATCATCTTGTGTGAAAAATCAACAATTTTGATGGTTGTTCCCTTGGTATTTCACATATTTACAACTCTTATAATAATGTTGAAATGATGAAATTTTGGTAGTGGATGGTTAGCATGCATCAAGATTCCAATTATATTATTTATGGTTTTTATAAAATAGTTGAACCCATGAAAACTAAATAGGGTCTCCTCTTAATGTTATAGTACATCAATTAAATAAAGGTATGGTTTTTCATGAATCAATTTTTTTTGATAAATTTATATGTAAAATATTAATCTTAACAAAAATTAATATACTTTTATAGAATAAATATTTTAATGATGATGATGATGATGGTGATGGTGATGGTGATGGTGATGGTGATGGTGATGGTGATGGTGATGGTGATGGTGATGGTGATGGTGATGGTGATGGTGATGGTGATGGTGATGGTGATGGTGATGGTGATGGTGATGGTGATGGTGATGGTGATGGTGATGGTGATGGTGATGGTGATGGTGATGGTGATGGTGATGGTGATGGTGATGGTGATGGTGATGGGCTCACATATTCATATATTAACTAATATAAATATTTGTTCACTATAATTTCTATGTTTTATAGATATTTTTTTTAACCCATTTTACTTCTCAAAATTCAAACTCAATCTTAGATTCTTAAAACATAAAAAAAATTATTTTAATTCACATATTCATATATCAACTAATAGAAATATTTGTTTACTATAATTTATATGTTTTATAGATATTCTTTAAACCATTTTATTTCTCAAAAGTCAAATTCAATCTTAGATTCTTAAAATATAAACAATTTTATTTTCTAAAAATAAAAAGATTTGATTTATCTTCTTTTATTACAATATTGTTGTTATTTACATTTTCAAATGGGTATAGTCTATTTAGACATATTTTTTATAACATAAATACATGGTAATGTTTGGGAAATATTAGGTTTTTTTCGCTTTTTTTTTTTCTAACCATGTATGGATGGAAGAAGAATTTTTTGGTATAAATTTAGAGAAGAAAGAAGAAACTACTTTAACTGTTTGATTTCTAATGAATACTTGGAGGGAATAACATTTTTATTTGGAAAAAATGATGTAGGGAAGATGAAATTACAAGAGAATAATTTCATGAAGAAATAATTGAGTGTGTTATAACCCTTATTTTTCTTTTTCAATTCTTCAAAATTTGGGGTAAAGAATATATTATTTGAATATAATTCTATCTTTCTTATATCAATAATGAATATAAACCTCTTCAAATTCATATTAGGGAAGGAATTTATTAATTTTTGTATGTAAATCATTTTTTCATAAAAAAAATAGGAAGTAAAATTGGAGGTTGTAGGGAAGATGCTTATGGTAGCTTTTTTTTTTAAAACCAATTCTTCTATGTTGTATTTTTTAAGATGATCCAAAAAGTGGGTGTCTTTTTATTTGGTTTCCCCATTTTTTATGGAATGAAAAATCATAATAAATTCATATTTCTAAGGAGGGTATGCTAGATACCAATTTTTATTTATGATCTATTATTTATATTACACACACATATAATTTCATTTGAGTTTTTGCTATATTACTTAATATATAATTTGAATAATGCAATGAAATCATTTAAGTTTAAAAATAAATTATATATTATTTTTTAATCCTTTTATTTAATATTCATGGAATGTTACTACAATTTTTTTCCTAAGGACATTTCACACCTTATAACTCTAAAATCCACCATAATTCCTTCAATTCATTCACCAGTTTTTGTATTATTTGTTGATTCTTTTTTATATTATTTTTTAATAAAATTGCCTAACCTCCTTGAACTATGTATCAACCCAAACTCTTTCATTTTATTTTCATTTTTTGGTATAATTTCTCATGCCTACATTACCAAAGATATTTAATCCTCGAAGTAATGACACAATATACTTGATTCCTACTATGTTTGTTACCATCATTTAGACTAAGTGAATTTTAGTGAGTATAAAAGCACCTATAAGACATCAATAAATTTTTATTATAATATTATTAAAAACTTACAAGGTGTTATAATTAAGATTATACTTACCCTCCTCTATTAGATAGATTCACATCCATTTATTCCCTAATGAAAATCACTTTCTATGGGTAGATAAAGAAAGTGGTACATAATCGATGTCCTCAGGACATGCCATTGATTTGAACCTAAGAAATGAGTGGAACTACTAGAAATATTTATGGATAAAACACTTGACCCCTAAGGTCAAGATTTTCTTTTGGCTGGCTGCCTAAGATAAGGTCCTAATAGTGGTAACTTAGCAAAAAGAGGACTGATAGTCCCTAGTAGATGCCCACTATGTATGAAAGCCAAGGACTCAGTTCATCATCTATTTTGGAATTTTCCATTTAACACATATTTAATTAGATGCTAAATAAATTCAACATCTCATGGGTTAAACTCGATAATGTGTTTGATCTCATTAACCAATGAAAATCACCCTGGAACATCCCATCCCTAGATTTCCTATGGAACTTAGCTCTCCCACATTGGTTTTGGAGTATTTGGAAAGCACAAAATGATATCCTTTTCTAAAATAAAAGGCACCAGATAAAAGGCTTTTTTATCTGACTATGTCATGCCATCACTGAGAATTAGAAATCCTTCCCTCCCATGGGCAAAATTCTAGGACTAGCCTCAACACAACTGATATTCAACAATTGGGACATTATTCAAAGAATAAGATCTCCATCCAAATATATAAATTGAAAACACATGAGATAGAATACCCCACCTAAAGGTTGGGTTAAATTAAACTTTTATGGATCCTCAAAAGGAAACCCAAGACCTATAGGTAGGGGATGAGCCATAAGGGGTTTGAAGGGGATGTTGATTGCTAACTACATGGGCCCCTTGAAAACTCAGATAAATCATGTAGTTGAATCTAAGGTATATTTATGGGGCATATAAATTGCATTCATCCTTAAGATGGAAAGAATTTTTATGGAGGGAGACTCCCTTAATATCCTAAATGCCCTTGAAGGCAAAATAATATCTTCCCGTGCAATACAATCTATAATTGATGATGCTGAGTAGAATTTGAGGGGGATGACACAATTTAACATTATTCACACTTATAATGAATGGAATAGGTTTATGGATCTACTTGATAATATAAGAGTATACCTCCCTCTTTTAACCAATTAGCACACATGATGCCACATCCCTAAAAGCATCTCATCAACCATTAGTAATGAAAGTACATTAGGTTAATATGATTAGGTAGCCACACACGTGAACATTTCTCATCAAGAGAGGGATTTCAAATTTCATGATACATCATTATGAAAATATGAGGCAAATTTATTGTATAAGGTGTGAAAAAGCATGCCTCTCAAGCATTTTTTGATCCATTAAAAAAAAATACTTCCAAAAACTACCAAATCATATACTTAGTTCGATAGGCACTATGGTAATGGGGGTGATAGGG
>JARHVA010010424.1:72500-95000 GCA_037957365.1 Torreya grandis | reverse complement strand
TAAAGAATATGGATTAAAATGAATAAATTAAATTTTTTTATTGTGTGATTTTCTACTTGAAAATATATATTACCTTTCTCTTAATTCTATATTTCCTAGTTAAGGTCATCAAGCCATGATCATGACATGCTTTATGTATGGTTGTAGGTAGGAACATTGGCTTGTTGATGAAAATCATAAGCAAGAAGAATTTAATGAAGTTGAGGAGGATTGTGAGAAATGAATTATATGTTATAACATGTGAGACCTAATAGACTCTTTTTTTTAATGAATAAACTGATGAGAAATGGAGGAACTCAGACGAAGGATAACTTAGCCTATATATTCTATTATATGCATGTAAGTATCAACAATGAAGATACGTGAATGTGTCTAAAGGTATTGATTATAGTTGTATTTTAAATGGTAGTACATGTATAAGGATATGACTAATGAGAAGGTATATTAATGTATTGGAATGCAATTTTGAGTGGCAAAATGATAATCTTCAATTAGTTAGAGACAACCCTATTTTCACAACCAAGAAACCCTGTGTGCTTACATAATAAAGTCACTTTCTACATAGTCTAGGTCAAAGGAAGAAGTTTTCTCACTTTATAAAGTGACTCATTATTTATTTTGATAGTCTAAAATAAATTTAAGGGTAAAAATCAATACATGGTCTACTACAAGGAATGAAACCTTGTTGCATATTAAGGAACCCCTTGTTTCATATGGTCTATGTGTAATGAATCAAGGCAAACATTTGACCAAACAAATGGATTTGGTGTTCATGAAGTCTTGAAATGTATATAAGAAATATTATTCTTGGAAATAACCATATGAAGGTAGGAAACTAGTTAAAAAGATAAAAAAATCTCTTGAAAACCTTACACAGTCATCCAACATTCACATAATTATGTATTTTGATTAGTTCAAAGACATAGATTGAAGACTGAACAAAGATAAGGAATATAATGAGATCATTAGCAAGATAAGATCCAAGATGATGATTATGTAGTTCTCCTAGGTACCTCTTGTAGAGAGGATTACAAATTAATTTAGTTAAGCATTAGTCCATAAATAATGAAACATTCATAAAAAACTAACTAACCAAGCTTATCTATTCCTATGGTAGTTATGAATGATAGCAGAAAATAAATGAAAGAAAGCAACACCATATTACCTTCCCAAATGGATTCACCATACCCATGTGGCTCAAAAACATGTTCTCCATTGATCAAACATCCTTGTCTTTATCAATAATGATGGTAAGCTCCTCCAATACCTTAGGAACACTCTATAAAACCTAGGATCTTGATTGTAAATCACTAAACTAGCCTATCAATGAAGTTTTGTGGAAAATTTTTAGCATTATAACTTTGAAATTTTCAAGCTTTGGAGATATTTGAGCATAATAACCTTGCACAAAAATAGCTTATAAATTTTGTCCATGGTCTCTCTATTTATAGATTTTTGAGATTGGTCAGGATCAACATGAACAATCCATCTCAAGATTGAGATGTGTGGTTGAGGATAATCCTAATATTTGGAATTAAATCCATAATTATCCTCAAGATGACCTTGGAAGAAGGGACATTGAAGAGGCATGAGAGGCATTAACTAGGCATGGATGACCCATAATCCTGATATTTTATGCACTTATGGCTTGATGGATGCCACCACATAGATGATGTCAGTAGGTGATGTAGATAATAAGAATCAATTTTTAAAAATAAATATTCAATAACTCTCACAAAAAAACCACTTAAGCGCTTGATTTAGATTAATTAGCCTTAAATAAGGTTAATTAGAATTTATGCAATTATTTAAAAATTGACCCTCAACTAATCAAAATGGTCAAAAAGTCATATTATTGGGTTGTAATTTGACTCAAGAAGAATTAGAAGGTGATTCTAGATGCATTGGAACTATATTCCCATTTAGGATGTTGCCAACAAAAATTAACAAAGGTACATGATGTGTACCAATGAATTAAAAGAAAAGAGTGATCTAGAGCACAAAATGGCAAAATTGTCATTTTGCCTCAAAATGATCTAATCAAAATTAGGTGGCCCATAAAATCTATTACACCCTTTAGGGATAATTTAACCTAAAATGACACTTGTAAATGACAATTTCAAACCATTTAGGATGTTTTATAGATTTTGACCTAAAATGTGCATTTGAGTGCAATCAAGTAAGATTGATAATTTCAACACAAATGGTGTTAGGAATTAGATGTCTACATTTTGCCCCTATTTGAGAAGGCATAGCGAGACATTCAGGTAAATCAACATCTTTTCAAAGAAAAGAGTTGTCAAGAAGAAATTGGAATAGACCCATGATTCACCCTTGAGAGGGAATCCTACGATGAAAGAGTAGGATGAACTCTTGAAAAGAGAGAGAAAGTGAGAGATTAACCCAAGGAATAGATCACATCCAAATGAGCTAATGCTTGTAGACATGATTACCATCAATGATCAAAATATAGTTAAAGGTATAATAGGCCCTAGAAATGGGGATAATGTGAAAGATACAATCCATAAATGTAAGGGACACACTATAAACATACCTTATTTGAGAGTACAAGCTATGCACTTACGACATTGATCAATCTCAAAAAAAGTTGCACATTAAAATAATTACCATCATGGGATTTAATGTGGAGATCTTGGATTTAGAGGAAAAGGGAGAACATTTTACTTTAGGAAGGGAAGCATCACTCGAATGGGGTCTCCAAAGAGAATATAATAAGAAGTGCCCCAGTAGAGTAAATGTGATCATGAAAAAATAGGTTTTTACCCCAATAGGGTGAATCTTGATCATTGATAAATAATAAATAATGACTTGCCCCTGTGGAGATGATTTGATTCAGATAATGTTTAGATGTTATGCCCCAACATGGTTAATTGGTAAGCAAAATATCTCAAGGATATAATCAACAAGATAGGTTAAAGTGAGTGGGTGTAAACATACATGCAACAGTGTAATGGCTTAGAAATCCATATAAAACCAAGCCTATGAGAATACACAAAGTGATGAGAGATATGAAAAGAAGAATGGAGATAGATGAGCTGAGCTTAATAGAAATTAAACATTGCCTATATAGTTCCATGAACTCACGTTCCATCATGAACTTCAGGCCAATGTGGTTCACCCAAGTTTGGGAGAGAATGAAGGAAACATGATGAAAAATGACCAAGAATTGATTAGGCTTATAATGTATGAAAAGAGATACATGTCTAAGCATAACTAAAGAAGCCTAAAATGCATGCTACCTAGATGCCTAATTCCATATCATGAACCTAGGTTTTATAAAGTGTTCTTGAGAATCAGTCATCAGAGCTGATGTTGGCATTAAGACCTTGAGACTTAAGCACAAAGTGATTTCTATAGAAAAATAAATTAGGCATCATAAGTATGAATAACCTATAATGATATAAGATTCCAATTGTACTGAGCTAGTTCAAATGTGAATATCTATAGCTAAGGATAATGGTAAAACAATGACTAAAAAAAGAGCTACAATGATTTACATTTAAACAAAAAAGCAAAAACAAAAAAAAAAAGATAAACATAAATGAACATAATTGAAATCTAGATATGATCTATCAAGACTTAAGTAGGAAAAAAAATGTTTAAAAGTAAAAGGCAAGAAAATCTTAATGACATGAGACCAAGATATGAATAATCAATACCCATGTGGACCATCAAGGCTTTCTTGAACATAGAAGAGAAAAGTAAAATCAAACAAAAAACAAGACACCAACATCAATCAAATAAACAAACAAAAAAAATATCAAGAACAACGTAATAACATAGGATCAAGATATAAAAAATCAAGATCCATGTAATCATTAAGATGTTATGAAACACAAAAGAGATAAGCAAAAACAAACAAGGAAACATAAAACTAAGAAACACAAGACCAAGAAGTAAAACAGATAAAAAGGAGAAGAAATAAAAAGCGAGGTACGAAAGCACAACAAAACACCAAGAAAACACAATAAAACACCAAGAAACCCAAATAAACACACACAAAAAAAACCAAGTTAGTGTGGTTTAAAGACAAATGTTCATGCATATGCGGTATAGGCATTACTTTCCACCACATCATAACAAAGAATAATGACACAACAATTATTCCCTAATTAAAGAGGAACAATGGAAAAAGAAATGGGGGAAGAGAAGAAAGGGAAGGGGTTAGCTAAGCTAACTCCAGATGTATAAGATAAGTGGATGCTACCTACATAGTTCCATGGATGCATGTTCCAACATGAACTTCAGGCCAAATGTAGTTCTCCTAGCAAATGGGATATAAAAGGAAAATGATGATCAAACTAAAATGATTAATGTTATAGAAGAATATGGAATATATGACAAACAAATGAGAATGGCTTGGTAAATAAGAAGCTGATGAGATGAGAAAGAATGATCTTTCAAAATGATAATTGCATGTAATAAGATGAAATGAACTGGTGTTTCTATGCTTATAAAATGGTAAGAGTGTTCAAACTTAATAGTTTCTCACAAAATGATGAGAGCATTCAAACCTAATAGTTTTTCATAAAATGGAGAGAGTGTTCAAACTTAACAGTTGCTCACAAAATGATGAGAGCATGGGATGGTAAAATGGGAATGTATAAATGTATAGAAGCATGAAATAATGCTTTTGTTCTTTTATGGATCATGTTCTGATGTTTTTGGTATTTTCAAAGTATTTCCAATGTTTTTGGTGTTTTTGGGATAAAATATGCACAAGATGGGACCATCTAGTCAAGGAGATGCATATCCCAAGAGTAGAAGTTCCAATAAGATAGCTAAGCTAGCTACAATGACCCATGCTCACAAATTGGTGAAAGCAATTTTCTTGATAAAATAAGAAAGTAGAAAAATACTTGTACTAGAAAGATGCAGCTATTCAGCTATTAGAAGCTACACAAGATTGTCCTAACTGAACCACTTTGTAGAACCACTACTGAAGATGTTCATAATGCTTATGAGACATAATCGAGATTGTAATTGGTCAAGGGATAAAAAATGTTCAAGTTTATAAATTTTCCTTAGACATAACAAATAATATGCCTCTCAAAGAGAGAAATCTATAATGGGATGAAGAATGTGTTCAGAGTGCCAAGAGTTCAAATCCTTTACCATTGAGATTCACAAAAAGTGGACTAGGGTAGCATAAAATGTGTTTAAGGTAAGATAAAAGGGTATGATAAAATTATGATAGCACAAGTTGCCCCCAAGTCAGGGATCTTATAGACAATGGTTCAAAGTTTTTCATTCATATAACCTATTAAGGTGTATGATGTTCATGGCTCTGAAAGTTCTTCACCATTAGGTTTAGCCAATTGATATGCTTCTGATCCATAGTTTATTATGATAATGTATGGTCCTACCAATTAGGTTGAAACTTGCCTTTCTTTTTGGGTTTAGAATTCATGTTCTTCTAGTTATCTTTCAAAACTAAGTCCCCAATATCAAATTCTTGAGGGAGAATGCTTTTTTTATAGCTTCTCCACAATCTATTCTGATAGGCCTGTAAGTTTTTTATGGTAGCCATCACTTACCATCAAGAACTTCTAGTTCTTGTATCCATGAGGCTCTATAGTCTTCATCATCTTTAATGTGCTCCAGTGATATTCTTAATTATGAGATCTCAATCTTGATCGAGATGATAAATTTAGTACCAAAAATAAGGGAGTACAAAGTATCTCTAGTTGGGGTGCAATGATTGGTTCTATAAGCCCATAGGGTAAGAAAGAGTTGTAAGTGCCAATTACAACTACATCATTAACAATATTTTTTTAAGATGGAGAGAATGGTTTTATTTTATGCCTCAGATTTTTTGTTGCCTTGTGGGTTATATGGAATGGATTTCTTGTGCTTGATCTTGAATTTTTCACAAAGAGCTTTCATATCTTGGTTTACAAAGGATCCACCATTATTGGATATAATACGGGATAGGATGCCATATTGAAAAATGATACGATAATGAATGAATTTGGCTATTTGTTTCTCAATAACATAAGTGAGAGGAATGGCTTCAATCCATTTGTTAAAGTACTCAATTGTAGTCAAAATGTGCTTATGGCCATCTAAAGATGTTGGGTTAATTTTCCCAATGAGATCAAGACCCCATGTTGACAATGGTCATGGTGTTGTAATTAGCTACAATGGTAAGGTAGGTGCATATATCAAGTTGCCATGCTGCTAACAAGGAACACACTTACTTACATAATTATAAGCATCTATCTTCATTTTGGGCCAATAATAGCCTGTACTAAGAAGTTTTTTGGCTAGGACTACACCATTGGTATGGGATCCACACATTCCTTCATGAACCTCCTTTAGTGCCATCTTTGATTCTCTGAAAGATAAACAATGAAGAAGCATCCCATCATAGCCTTTTTGATAAAGCATGTTTCCAAGGAGGATATAACATGTTAGGTGATGAAGGAAAAGTTTTTTTGGTTATTAGAAAGGTTGGCAAGAAACACATGGCTATGGAAATAGTTATAAAAATCTTGGTACCATGGTAGCTCAGGTGAGAGATTAGGATCAACAAGGGTGCATATCCTCTTTGAATTTGATAAAATATGTGTTGGCTAAAGAAGATTTTTAATTAGTAATTGATACTCTTTAGCATTATCATGCATTTTAATCATGGAACCAATTGTTTCCATGGCATCGATAGACCTATTTTTGACTCATGGAACTTTCTCAAACTACAAATATTTGAAATGTCTTTTAAGGTTATCAAAAATTTGCTTGTAAGAAACAAACTTATCATATTTTGTTTGATACTGATCAGTTGTCTAATTTATGATTAGCTGTGAATCTCCATAGACCTTTAAGCTTTGAATATCTCATTATATGGCAAGATGGAGCCTTGCAACCAATGCCTCATATTTGGCCATATTGTTTATACACTAAAATTGTTTATGGAAGGTTTTGGGGATCAAATCCCCTTATGGCATTATCAACAATATACTATCTCTAGATCCTCAAGATGTGAAGGCTCCCTCAAAATATAGTTTCCAATGCTTGGGTTCTTGTGATGCTTATTCTATCATCATGATAAAATCATCTAGAAAGTCAAAGTTGAGAGGTTGAGTGGCTATAATAGAAGCTTCTACAAGTTGGTACACAAAAATTTGCACTTTCATTACCTTCTAATTTTGGTATTTAATATCAAAATCATTGAGGAGCATAATCCATTTATCCATGCATCCTTGGAGAGTTTCTTTAGATAAGAGGAACTTGAGAGGATATATCTTGGTGATAACAAAAGTTTTGTTATTTAGCATATAATGTCACAATTTCTGAGTGGTGAACAACATAGCTAAACATGCCTTCTCAATAAACATATAATTATTTTCATAGGCTACCAATGTGTGGCTTAAATAATAAACCATGTGTTCCTTACCATGGTCATCATGCTGAGCCAAAAGTGCCCCTAGTGCATATTCCATGGATGATATGTAAAGAAGCAGTGGCTTTCCTTGTGTTGGAGGATGTAAGATCAGTGGATTGGCCAAGTATTTTTTTAATATTTGTAAATTCTATCTGATAATATTCATCCCAATGAAGTGTCACCCCTTTCTTTAAGATATGGGTAAATGGGTGGCACTTATCTACCAGTTGAGAAATAAACTTGTGCATAGACTAGATCTTACCTTATAGATCCCACAAATGTTTAAGATTGTTGGGTGGAGGTATTTCCATGATAGTGGTGACCTTTTTAGGGTTGACTTCAATCCCTCATTGTGATATAATGAACCCTAGTAATTTTATTGATGTGACTCCAAAGACATTGGATTTAAGTAGACTTTATATGTACAAAGCCTTTCAAATATTCTTCATAGAATGTCAGGGTGTCCTGATCTTGTTCTTGATTTTTCTAGTATATCATCAACATAGTCAATGACAATGTCATGCATTATGTCATGGAAGATGACAATCATTACATGTTGATATGTGGCTCCAACATTCTTCAAATTGAATGGCATGACTTGGTGATAGAATGTCCCCCATGGAATGGTATATGTGGTCTTATGTTGATCTTCAAGGGCTATCTTGATCTGATTGTAACTAAAAAATCCATCCATTAAGGATGTCATATCATAATAAATAGTTAAATCAATAATCATGTCGATGTTAGGCAAAGGAAAATCATCTTTGGGATAAGCCTTGTTGATATCAAAAAAATTAGTACAAACACGTATATCTGGGGTCTTTTTACTTACTGACACTATGCTAAAAATCCATTCAAAATAGTCTAATAGTCTGATAAAATTGGATCCTAACAACTTCTCCAACTCATCCTTAACCAAAAGGGTGATGCATAGATGAATCTTTCTTAACTTTTGCTTGACTGGTTTAGCATTAAGGTGAACAACTAGATGATGCACAACTAAATCTGGTTCTAGGCCTGGCATGTCAGAATATGCCCATGAAAGATGTCTATATAAGCATTAAGAATGGATATAATATGCTCATGTTTTTCTTTAGTAAGGGAAGCTCCAAGATAAACATTTTTAGGATCCTCATGGTTTCCCAAATTCACTTTTGTTGTAATCTCCATAAGGAGTGTGGATCCATCTTCTAGAATTATAGGCAATATATGGTCGTGATCATCTTCTTCTATCATATCTCCTTTTTGTTCCTCCAAATGATCTAGATAATATAAAGAATCAGAATCTACCTTCTCAGGTAAAGGCCAATTAGCAAAGACCTTTAGAAACTCAAGAGCAAGATGTTCAAATATTTGATGTTGTTCTGAAGAGATGCTTGTACTAGCTATGGAACTTAAGCTAGATGGACTTTCTACATCTTGAGGGGATGAGAAAAATTTATCACTTGGGAGCACCTAAAATAGGTTTTCACCTAAATATCTTGATTTTTGTTCTTTATTATGACCAATAAAGTTTGCCTACTCTCCAAAGTAGGTAGAAGGATTCAATGAAGAACAAAAACCATGTTCATGATCACCAATGGGGAATGCATCTCGTAAACCCATGCATTCTATAATTTATTCTTCATTTTGAAACTCATCGAGGCATATGATCATATTTTACTTATCCCAATCTATGAGTTTAGGATGGCAAAGGCATAGGTTACAGTGACAGTTTACTTTAAGATGGGAAGAACCAATGGTAAAGATATAATGTCCTACTTTAGGAAGGGAAGCAACACTAAGATGGGTTTTTGCTTTAGGATGAGAATATTTAATAGGTTTTATGGTCAATATGGCATTTGAATCAAACAAATTTGAATCAACAAGCTCATCAAAAAGGCTATAATGGGATGTTGCATTATTGCTAGGAGTCTCATTACCAATCACTTTGGAAGAATCACTATCAAATGTTATGAGGTCATGCTCTAGTGGTTTAAATCCAAGATCATGATTCCCATTGAAAAATCTAGCTGATAAGGGCTCTAAAATTCTTTGTGCTTGGGGGCCAAAGCCTTTCCCTATATAGTCAAGATGATCCATTATCCTGTTAGGGATAGGATACTTTGGATTCTGAAAACAATCCACAAGGCCCTCAGAATATAACCAATCTCCCTTAATAAAAATCCTCTTTATATTTATTTTGTGTGATTGTAGGTATAAAAACCACATGAGGTTTTGGTTGCTTCTTCTTTGGTTTCTAAATCTAATTAGGTTTGTTAGGAGTATAGGAAGTTTTAGGCTTACCAAATGTTTTAGGGGATTTTGGTAACTTTACAATATATCACCAGGGTTTATATAATTAGATGGTGATGGATGAGAAATGATGGATTTATTCTTCTTTGTAATGAATTCAGAACCTGGGGAATATTTATAGTTTTAAAACTCTACTTTGAGATGTTTGTAATATTGGTATGGCTACTGATCAATGGGGATAGTAACCTTGATCCTATCATGGGGAAACTTAAGGCATTAGTGAAGAGTAGATGGAACTACCTGTACTTCATGGATCCAAGGATGACTAAGAAGTATGTTATAAGGAAGCTCAATATCCATAATATGGAATAATGTGTGATGAGAAATATTCCCAACCATGACTGGCAACCAAATTGTATCAGATGACTCCCTCTCAACATTGTCATAAGCCTTGATTATAATAGTCTTTGGCTAAATGTCTTTGTCCATGTAACTCGATCATCACACCAATTTAAGAGATATGATGTTCAACCCTGAACCATTATATATAAGAACCTGCTTGATCTTGTGATCCACAATGATTATCTCAATGTATAGTGGGTTATTATGATTTGGGCCAATGGTGGACATGTCCTTTTGATCAAACATGATTTTCCAAAATGAAGACAAATGTCCACTTAGGTTCTAGAATTTATCAAGGTTTATATCATTAGGCACAATAGACTCTTGCAAAAGTTTGTTGAAGATGGTTCTATGGACCTCAAATGTCTACAATAGTACTAACATGGAAAATTGTGTAGGGGTTTTATCTAATTAGTCCATTATACTATAAGGCCTTTGAATTGTGGATTGAACCAGTTTAGTCTTTGCTGGAATAGTATTAAGATTTGGAACCATTGGCACAATGTTCTTATTGGGTTTATGGAAAGAAATGGGTGAACGACCTTGGATGGTAACTTGTGGACATCTAGTTATGACTGCAAAACCTAGAGGTGGAAAGGAGACATTATAATTATAAGGATGAGGTAAAGGGCCTTGGATGGTGATTCATGGGTGATTAACGATATTGCTATAATTTTGGGTCAACGAGAAGCCTTTAGAATAATTGTAGTATTGTTCAGGATTAGTAACCTATGCAAATAGAGTAGCAACATGATGATGTGAACTCAACATGGTATTACTAGGGGAGAAGGTGATGACCCTATAATGATGGGTCTCATGTTATGAGGAACACGATATTATCCATGTGGTATCACAATAATAGTGGCAATGTGGGTTGCATAAATGAATCTCACAGTGTTATTGTAGTCATAAGGCACACTGTTATAAGCCACATTATTAGTGTGGGGATCATGATCTTGATTATGCTCATTATGATTTTGAACTTGTTGTTGGTTTTGATTCTACCTCTATCCTTGATTGTTACCATTTTGATTATTTCTTGGTGGTGGTGGATCATGTCAAGGAAAGGGGTCTTTGTAGATTCCCATATCCTAATTTGTGTCCTGATTATGGGACAACATAGTTTATAGCTCACCATTTTCAATAAAGTCCTCAATAATATGTCACAATTTAATTCAAAGATATGCACCATGACTAGCAACATGATGAAAGTTACACCATTTGTTCTCTTAGCACCACTCTGGTTTTGGCTGATCTTGAGGAAATGGCCTTGATACTAGCCATATAATTAAGTTAGCTATAATGAGATTTCTTAATACTACTTTAATTTATTCTCCTAACTTACTAAAGACTCTAAAATTTTTATGAAACATCCTTCATGGAGATTGTCTTTGCAAAGTAGGTAGTGGATTTGAGGGAGTTGATTATACATTTGGAGGAGGCATAGTCTATACCATTTGTACATTTATTTCTTATATCACCCTATTTCCAACCATGTTAATATTATTTTGAAATCCCTTAGACTTATCCTACATAACTATTTGAGGAGCTAGTGATTTAGTCTAATTAGACACTTGTCCTTGTACAAAGATCTTAATAAGGCCCCTAGCAATAAGAGCCTTCTCAATCTACACTCCTTTTTCAATAATTTATTTAAATGAGGTAGCACAAGCTAACCATATATTATTCATAACTTTAAGATGCAAATTTTGTGTAAAGATATCAGTCAACTATTTGTCTAGTAAATTGTGTTGAAAGTGGCCTGCCAATGCTCTCCACCTTTTTAAATATGCAGTAAAACTTTCACAATCACACTATTTAGATTTGCATAAGTCAATAATGGTCAATTCATGTTCTATGTTGTATGACAAATGGTTAACAAACTTTTTTGATAAGTAATTCCAATCCATAACTGATCCCTTGGGTAGTTTAAGTAGTCAATCAAGAGCTTGTCCTGCTAAACTTCATGGAAACAATCGTAATAAGTACTCTCTATTATAAGCAACCTCTTGACACAAAATGAAGAATGCTTGTATGTGTTTGTGTGGATATCATTTCCCTTTGTATTTATCAAATTTGGGTGCCTCAAATTGAGGTGTAATGTTTTGGAAAATAGATAATTCAAATGGATATGGGATATTTCATCAAATTTATACTTTTTGACTCTATTATTCATCTCCAATCTTTGGACAATTTCCTTCATAGAATTCCATTCTTCCATGTTTAGTGCACTTGTGTATTGGATAATATGTTGTTGGGGTGGAATGTGCCCCTAGTTTTGTTACTATTGGGGTGGAATGTGCCCCTATTTCTATTGCTATTGGGGTGGAATGTGCCTCTAGTTCTATAGCTATTGGGGTAGAATGTGCCCCTAATTTTGTATGGATCTATAGGGAGAATATGCCTTTCAATTCATGATTTGGTTCTGATTTGTTGCTTGAGTTGAGAACATAGGCCATTAATTCTTGGATTGTAAAACATTCCTAGAATTTGGTTGTTTCATGTTTTGTTGATTTGGGAAATGTCTATGTTTATTTACCAATATTTGGTTTGTTTGAGGGATTTCCTCAATTTGAACTGAATGTTTGGGTTTTTGAGTTTGTAAAGTAACAAGAGTTTATTAATGATTGAAGAATGTATATTCCATGTCAAATGGAACATCTTGTAAGTTCTCTTGTGATTTTAACTATTCATTTAGATTACCTTGATCCACTATGGTAATGTTTTCATCCAATATTCATTGCATATTGTCCACCATATCTTCATGTTCTTTTGAAAACTTATTGTGAATTGAAGTGGCAATGAGGGAGTTAGTTAAGTCTATGATAAGTTGATCTGCATATCGTTGACTTATTATCTTTATCTTAGCTAGAAGATCTAGATTTGTGGGTTTTGACTCTATTTGTATTTCCTTTCCTTTGTTAGAAGAAGCTATATCTATTTGTGAAAAAAATTCTCTTGACATCATTGTTCTCCTTCTGTAACCAAGATATACAATTGTTCTATAGGAAAGTCAAAAGGTATTCTAGCACCTGATTCTATCAATCTAAGAAGGGCTTCATCTTGATCTTCTTGGGGTTGATATTCATTATAATCATCTTCAAATCCTACTATTGTGGGGATATCATAAAAAACAATGGGGTTAACTTGACCATAATAAAATTGTTCATCTTCATAACTAAGGCCATAAGAGGCCCCATTACGAGTGAACCTCTGAGTCATGTCTAAATAGAGCTACTTTGTGTGTTTGAATTTAGATTTGGACCAATGTTCAACAACCAATCAAAGTATGATTTGGCTCTCTTTTTAAATAAACAACTAAGGTACCAATGAGACTATAAGGGAGGGTGGTTTGAAACCACACATAATTTAGAAGATTTGGTTCATGAAATTACTCAACCTTTGGTAAATTTAAAATCATAAAGATTGGAAGAGAGTAAGGTAACTCAAAGACCCAAGGTGAAAACTAGTACACCAAAGCATAGATCTTTGTGATACACCCACACTACAAAAGCTAGTTTCAACTTCGATAAGTTGACCCTAGAAGTTTAGAGGAAATCTCTCTAGATTATGAAGAAGACAAAATGAACTAAGCAAATCAAGATGTAAAAACATATGTGAATCACTAAGTATAAAGCAAATAGAAATACTTTAGGGTCATTTTCAAGATCAACCAAACTCTATCTAGTTTCTGTGGAGTGTTTTAGGTGACATTCTTTCTAAACCTTGGACTAGGCTACTTGTAATATGAATGGCACTTTTGATTCCAAGGGTTCTCTATAGGGGACAAATGGAAGAACATACACACAACATTCCTCTTTTTTCTAAACAAGATTAATCTAATCAACTATTGCAAACAAGAAATAACAAGTGTGTTCAATTTTAAACCCAAATGAAATGTTTGGTGGTGTTTATTTGACCCCTTGGTCTTAGTTGTAAACTTTGAAAACATTCACCAAAAACAATTAAATTCTTTGTTAAACACCAAAACAAGGTTCCTAATTCGATTTTAAGCATGCAAAGGTAATTAGAACATGTTTTAAGAAAAATTTAAACTTGATCCTACAGCAAAATTGTTAGCATATCCTTTAGCTTTGAATCCCTTTTGAATTTGAAAAAAGAATTAGAAGAGTAGGTCTCAGGTCTATGTTTTTGGAAAAACATGGTGACTGATGTCGGTTACAACCAATCAAGATGTTATCGATGTTAATTATGCTGATTAATGTTAGTTAAACCAAGTAACCAATGTCGATATTTCTAGCGATGTCAATTACTATGTAAAAATTGTGGCAACCAAAAATTTCAAAATAAAGTTAGAAAACCAATTTACAAGAGTTTTAAAATCTCAAATAAGTTTTTTAAGGTTACAAAGGGGTCTCCTTCATGTGTAGGATGCATGTATTCCCACCAAGCATGCCAAGATGTAGAGAAGATTATAAATCAAGTTAGTCAATAATAATTCCATAAATAGTGAAAAATGTATAAATAACTAACCAAGCCTATCTATTCCTATGGGAATTACAAAGGATAGAAAGAAACAAATGAAATAAATTAACACCATATTAGCTTCCTAAATGGATTCAACATACTCATGTGGCTCAAAAACATTTTCTCCCTTGATCAGGAATCTTTGTCTTTATCAAAAATGGTGGTAAGTTCCTTCAATGCCTCAAAAACACTCCATAAAACCTAGAATCTTGATTGTAAATCAATAAACTAGCCTATCAATAAAGCTTTGTGGAAATAATTTAACATTATAAATTTGTAATGTTTAAGCTTTGAAGATATTTGAATATCAATAAAGCTTTGTGGAGACAATTTAACATTATAAATTTGTAATGTTCAAGCTTTGGAGATATTTGAACATAATAACCTTATACCAAAATATCTTAGAAATGATGTCCATGGCCTCTCTATTTATATATTTTTGAGATTGGTCAGGATCAACCTGAACCATTCATCTCAAGATTAAGATGTGTGGTTGAGGATAATTCTAATATTTGGAATTAAATCCATAATTATCCTCAAAATGACATTAGAAGAAGGGGCATTGAAGAGGCATGGGAGGCATTAACTAGGCATGGATGACCCATAATCTTGATATTTTATGCACTTTTGGCTTGATGGATGCCACCTCATAGATGATGTCACTAGGTGAGGCAAATAATAAGAATCAATTTTCAAAAATAAATATTCAACAACTCTCATGGAAAATCCAGTTAAGCTCTTGATTTGGATTAATTAGCCTTAAACAAGGTTAATTAACATTTTTGCAATTATTTGAAAATTGACCCTCAACTAATCAAAAAGGTCAAAAAGTCATATTACTAGGTTGTAATTTGACTCAAGAAGAATTAGAAGGTGATCCTAGATGCGTTGGAACCATATTCCCATCTAGGATGTTGCCAACAACAAATAGTAAAGGTACATGATGTGTACTAATGAATTAGATGAAAAGAGTGATCTATAACACTAAATAGCGAAATGGTAATTTTAACTCGAAATGATTGGATCAAAGTTTGTTGGCCCATAAAATGCATTGCCTTATTTAAGGATACTTTGACCTAAAAAGGCACTTATAAATGACAAGTTCGAACCATTTAGGATGTTTTATATACTTTTACCTAAAATGTGTATTTGAGTGCAATTCGAGTAATATTGAAAATTTAAACACAAATGGTGTTAGGAATTGGATGCCTACACCTCTACATCATTTGGTATCAAATCAAGGTTAGCTCTTGGTTTGATTTCATTAAATATTGTTTGATTTGAGATAGACATAAAATACTATGCAGGTTGGATGAGATAACATTACAAGGTATTGTGGGAGAAGTATGGTGTAGGTATGAAATGATGAGGTCAGAATGGAGGAATTTAAGGTTCATAAAGATAAGAATATACATCCACAAATTCTAATGAGAAGGAATAGAAGCTATTCAAGAGAGGACTAAGTAAGATAGATTGAAGAGAGCATTGAAGCTCAATAAAGATAATAAGAAAGACTCCAAGAGAGATTCAAAAATTGTAAGAGGATTCCTAGGTAGAGGTTTAAAGGAAGAATAAATATCCAATAGATATCTAAGAGGAAAGATTGGTAAGCTATATAATGATTGGTCTAGACAAGACATAAAAGGCAAAGAAAAAGATAGAATATGGATGTAGAGAGAGAAGTGAAAGATATGAGAAGAGAGTTGGGGTAGAGTTTGGAGAATATTGAGCTTATGGTGAAGCTCATTAAAATTCAAGGCAGCTAATGGATTAGCTACAATTTAAGCAAGAGGATGAAGTGGCCATTAGAGATACTTAAGAGAGAGATAAGGCACAAGTTAAGTGTCTTGATGAATGATAAGAAAAGAGAGGGTACAACCCATAGAGGCATGAGAGATGAGAAGTTTAAAAGAGAGAAACATGAAAAAAAGGTTGAGAAAGAAGTTCTCACTGAGGAGATCATGAAGGAGATAGAAGTGCCAAGAGGATCACTTGAGAGAGAAGTCAAAGTGAAGAGAATACTGTCTATGTAAGGGGCATTCAAGGAGACTATGTGGTATCTCATTTTATAATCTAGCATTGTATTTGAGTTTGTGTGTGTAGGTACAAAGAAAGGTTTAATTAAATCTATGAGTAAGGACTAAAAGCTAGTCAAGGATGGGCTTAGTACATCACCCATCAGTAAGAAAGAAGAATATGGAGAAAGAGAACCTATTATATAAGGAAAAGTGATGGTGATTTAAGGCATTCAACATGTTGAACATGAAATGGGAGAGGAATATTATGATGATATAACAAGTATTATAGTTTAATAAAGAGATATAGATAACCAATAAGACATGAAGGAAATGCATGAAGACATGAATGAAGAGATGAGCTTGAAATAGTCATGTATAGAGGTAAAAAAATGTTTGAGAATTGAATATGATTTTATATATGAAGAATAATAAGCTAATATGTAGATTATATAAGTAAAGCATAAAGTGTAGCCCTTAAGAAGAGCACAAGAGCATGGATATGTTTTTTGGCTTAAGTGGCTTAAGAAAATAGGTTATGGAATGAATAAGGTGTACCTAAATCAAGAGGTCAATCAAGCCAAGAACATGGGTGAAAGACAAGAATAAGTATAGAGAAAAGAAGCAAAGGGAAGATTGCATCAAGCTAATATGATGGGATATCAATCCAAGAATCAAGAAGCCTATCTCAATCCAAACAAATGAAAGGCTAGATATGGATCAGTAAGAGAATGGGAAGGTTGTAAAAGGCTAATTTTAGAGGTATACCTCAAACAAACATGTGGAAAGAAGAAAGTGAGAATGTCAAGAAGCAAGTAGAAGACATGGTGAAATCACACAAATACTAAGAGATGAAATTGCAACAAGAATATGAATGTAAAAAGGATAAGTTTTCACAAAGTTTTATTTATAATTTTATCTATGATGATGCATATGAATTTGATTCAAATAATGAAGATATTTTGTACATAGAAATAATAACAATGATGGATAGGTTTCTAGAAAGGCAATGTGAGGATAAAACACCTACTAGAATGCTTAACAAATAGGGTATGCAACAAACTAATATTTTTTTGACTCTCATGAATGAGGGATTACAAGTACAAGACAGATATTAGGGTACCAAATAAAATAAAGAACCATATTCTCTAATATTAGATGAAGATTGTGAAGAGGTAGATGCTCTCAAGTTGAAAGAAGAAATGGAGATGTTAGAAAAGATTCTTAGTTCGTCAAATGTGATGAAATCAAGTGAATTAAATTTAAAAAAATTCATGGATGAGCTCAAGTAATAAATAGGTAAGGATAAACACAAAGAATCACAAGGATTTGTACAAACAAAACCACAAGAAAGCATTCTAGTTACCAAGTAAAGGGAGCAGAGCAAGTCAACAAGGTAAATTATTAAATTGGTCAAGATAATAGTAAGTTTATAGTTGATATTCATAGTTATGAAAAGTCAAGAATATGTCAAATAACCTTGTACCATGGTGAAAATGAACTAGTTGAGAGATTATTTTTTCAAGATGAGCCATGTCATAGAAAGAGACATCAAGAAATGGATAAGTGTGAAGAAGAGGCAGAAAATAAGATTTTATTTAATCAAATGACATATTTATAGGTTCCTATTATGCTTTTATAGTAAGTTGATATCATTTCTGAGAAGTAAAGACAACTAAGAAAGAAAACATCAAAAGAAATCTATGAAGAAAAGGGCCATAAAACAAGTGTAATCAAGAAGAGTAAGATTCATTTGTTTATAGCTGAAGATGATGAAGGAAAAATGAGCTTAAAAAATATGGAACATGTATCAAACATAAAACTACAATAATTGGTACACCTCATAGAGGTGTAAGATGCATTGATGAAGAGACTAGACAAAACCAAGAAGAAGAAATATAAGATCCTAGTAAAGAGAAATGATCAATAAAGGATGAGTAGTAGTCAAGTGAGCTTGAAAGATCCTCACAAACTAAACTGGAAGGAAATAAAGAAGTTGGAACACTCACTTTTTCTCCCTCTTGGGGAGTATGATGCAAGAACATCAAGCAAGAAGACATCAATTTTGTGTTATTATTAGTAGAGGTCAAAGTTAGTCAGTTTAGGGATGTTAATGTGATTGGGGGACATTTTAAGGTTCATTTGTGGATTTTAAGTCAATGTGAGTCAATAGGAGTGAGTTTGATAGGTGATGGGAGATTTCCCTCCAAAATAAAAATTTGAAAATTCAAATATGGAACTAAGTCAAGAATGACCATGAACAAGGTATAAGGTGGTTAGATGAGAGAATATTGGTCTAAAATGGATAGTAGGTATACTAAAGGGTTTTAAAGTCATTATATGTCTAAGAAATTAAGTTAGAGTCATGCTTTAGTAATGTAACCCCAAACTTCACGTTGAGTTGTGATGTGAGATACGATTTATCTTGTAACTACCATAACCAACATTGAAGTTGGATGGAATGGAAATTGTAGGTAGTTTTTTATGGAGTAGAGAAGAGTGAGAGAGTATGAGAGGTGTGAAATAAATCTCTAAGAATGATAAATAGTGAGAAATGAAGAAAAGAGTGTAACCTCTCAAGAAAAGGTGGTAGAGTCTATAGAGTCCCTTTTATGGGTTGTAATGTAACAAATGTGGATTAAAATACATAATGTAATTTTTTTTTTGTTTCATTTTTTAATTAAAAAGATATATTACCTTGCTCTTAATTCTATATTTCTTTGGTAAGGCCCTCAGGCCATGATCATATCACATTTTGTGTATGGTTGTAGGTAGGAACATTGGCTTGTTGATGACAATCATAAGAAATATGAATGTGTTGAAGTTGAGGAGGACAGTGAGAAAGTAATTTTGTGGTATAAAATGTGAGACCTAATAGAGTCTTTTTTTAATGAATGGACTAATGAGAAATGGAAGAACTTAGACCAAGGAAAACCCAACCTATATATTCAATTATATGCATGTAAGTATCAATAATGAAGATTTGTGGATGTGTTGAAAGGTATTGATTATAATTTTTTTTGAAATGTTTGTCCATGGATAAGGATATGATTAATTATAAGGTATATTAATGGATTATAATGCAAGTTTGAGTGGTAAAATGACAATCTACAATTAGTTAGAGAACCCTATTTTCACAATCAAGAAACCATGTGTGCTTACACAATCAAGTCACTATTTACACATTCTAGGGCCAAGTAATAAGTTTGGTCACTTTATGAAGTTGATTAATTATTTATTTGGATGGTCTAAAATAAATTTAATGGTAGAAATCAATACACATTCTACAACAAGGAATGAAACACTATTGCATATTCAAGAACCTCTGTTTCACACAGTCTATGTGTAATGGATGAAGGAAAATGTTTGACCAAATTAATGGATTTGGTGTTGATGAGGTCTTGATATGTATATAAGAAAGAGTATTCTTGGTAATAACCATATGAGGGTAGGAAACTAGTGGAAAAGTTAGCAGATCTCTTAAAACCCTTACACAGTCATCTAACATTCACATAATTCTATATTTTGATTAGTTTAAGTACATATATTGAAAACTAAAAAAATCTAAGCAATCTAATGAGATCATTAGCAAGATAAGAGCTAGGATGATGATTATGTAGTTATCCTAGGTACCTTTACATTATATTACTACACTACTCAACTATCTTTCTAAAACCTTGATTAGTATCATATAATTCCTTAACAACTTCAAATGCAACTAATTCACTTAGCATAGTACTTAACAATGCCACTCTCCTGCTCAAAGCATCAGCTACTTGATTATAATTTCATAATTTATGATTCAATATAAAATTATATCAGGGCAACAAAGATACCCACTTTGTATTCCTACTATATAATTTCTTTTAATTATTTACATACTTCAAAGTCTCATGATCTATGAAAAGGATAAAATCCTTAGGCACTAGGGATTACCTCCAATGTCTTAATTCTTGTATGATGGCATAAAATAAAACATCACATGTAGAATATTTATTTCTTACCTCATTCAATTTCTCACTAAAATATGTGATGAGCCTTCTTTATTGACTCAACACAACACCAATTCCCACATGTGAAGCATCACAATCCACTTCAAACACTTTTTCAAAATGTGGTAATTCTAAAATAGTTTTTTTTTGTAATCTTCATCTTCAACAAATCAAAAATTTCTATTGCTACCCTTGTCTATACAAATTATGTTCCTCTCATGCAATTTTTTATTGTTGCAACAAGACTAATAAATTTTTTAATTAAATTTTATTTAAGAAGTTTCTAAACCATGAAAACTTCTTAACTCTTATTCTCTTTGGAATAGGCAACTCAATAAAGCCTTTAATTTTTATTCATCTATTCTTGTACCATCTATTGAAACTACAAACCCCAAAAATACCAAATTATTTTTCATAAACCTTTACTTCTTCAAATTTCCATAGAGCTTCTCTTTTCTTAACAACTATAATACCACTCTCAAATTTTCTAAGTTCTTTTATTTAGTCTTAATAAATATCAAAATATCATCAAAATAAAATACCATAAAATTACCAATGTAATCTTGTATCATTGTGTTCATCACCCTCATAAATGTGTTGGGTGCATTAGATAACCTGAATGCCATTAACATACACTCATATAAACAATCTCTAGTATTGAATGTTTTTTTCCCCTCACATCCTTCATAAATCTAAATCTAATAGTAACCAATCCATAGAACAATGTTGGTAAAGTATTTTAATCCTACAAGAACATCCATCATATCATCTAAATGAGGTATATGAAATCTATATTTGATGATAATCTTATTTATTGATATACTATACACATACATCCTCCACCCTCCATATTTATTTAGAGTTAGCAATGCTAGTGTTGAACATGGACTTATGTTCTCTTGCACTACCCACTTTCTCACTAATTCAATAACTTGTTTATTCAATTATGCATGTTTTATTGGACTCATACTATAATCTATTTTATTGGGTGGAGCTGATATTAGAATCAAATAAATATGATGTTGAATGCCCCTCTTTGGTGGTAAACCATCTAGGCATTCATCAGGGATAACATCTAAAATTATTTCAACACTTCTACTACTTTTGCTAGTATTTTCACCACTTCTCTGTCTTCATTATTTACTACTAATGCATAATATTAACCTATCATATTCATATCTTTGATAAATTCATTTATTGAAAATATTATTTTTACCTACCCTTCTTCTTTAACATGTAGTAAAACTACATTTGTACCACCTTTCCAAAAAGTATATGTATTCTTTGATCCAACATGAATTACTTTTTTGTCATATTTTCATGGCCTTCCTTATAACATATGGCATGCATCCATTAGTGTAAAATCACATCATATTACATCCTTGTAAGTTTTTCCTATATAAAACTTGATTAAGTATCTTTTATATAATGTAAATGCATTTCCTTTCTTTAACCATGAAATCTAATAAGGATAAATATGCTTTTCACATTGCAAACCTATTTTCTCTAGCATTTATTTAGAAACCATATCTTCACAACTACCACCATATATAATTACTTTACATTTACTTCCTAAAGTGAACCTTATTTGAAAAATATTTGATCATAGCCATGAATCACCACATTCCTTATTGTATACTTGTTCTTTCCTTGGATCAATCATTGTCCTCCTCATAATGATACTTTGTTCAATATCTATTATTTCAACTTTAGTATTTTTATCTTTTGTCTCAACCTCAAATAAATTCACTCTTGGGTGATCCTATTGCCTCATTTATTTTTCATAATAGTGTGGACACTCAAATTCCATGTGTATTTATCCACATCTATAAAAATCATAAGACCTATGTTGTTCTAGAAACCATCATCTAGCACCACCATAGCCTCATCCTCTATGAAATCCTCTTCCTTTTTATTTATATTTAAACCCTTATTTGTTATCTTCTCAATTTTTTTCCTCACA
>JARHVA010010424.1:45000-67500 GCA_037957365.1 Torreya grandis | reverse complement strand
GATAGTTAAATATTTTAATGATAATAAATAGAAATTCATAATATTATTCTACTACCTCTTAAGGCATAAACCACATTAATATATACTTTGTTATTATTCTTACTAATCATAGGGGTATTTGACATGTTCTCAATATGTCCTTAGATACACAAGATCCACATAATAGTTCAATCAATACATAGATGTGTTAAGTATAAACAATGCAATAGGCTGGTTACAATGTCAAATATTCCATTTGAGTGTGTTATGAAGCCAAAGAGATTTCCTCTTCTAACTACACATATTTCACATTAAAATACTCCACCTATTTAAGTTTATTAAAACAATCAGTTACACAACATATTTATGCTCACTCTACATATTTAGTTATACAACCTACTTAGGTTCATGTTACACATATAGTTTAAAGGAAGGTAGTTATTAATTATAGACACAAAATTCAATATTTACCATTACCATTATATATTTATTTATGAATCATACTAGTAGGGATTTAATCCAATCCCTAAGTAGAATTAAATATAATTTGACGTCCACCACAAAAAACACATGCAGATGTTTCCTACTAAACATTAGATTCTCTAAATACTACACTACCTATAATTACTCATAATTGATGGGATCCTATAATTAATAATGATGATGAAAATTACATTAAAAATATAAATAATTTTTAATATATACATTATACTACTTACTAAAAATAGGTAACCATTCCCATGTTTGATAAAATACCTACTTACCACCCCTTAGGCTAGATAATTCATTACCAAATACATAATTTTAGGATATTCCTAAAAATAAAAATAAATGAGAACACTCATAAAATTAAAAATTGTGTCCTTACCATGACATGTTTTCTAGATCTCATTATTAATTTATGTTATTTATCACATGTTTGGTAGATTAAATATCATTTTCTTTGTTTTATTAATGTTGTTTTATTTCCTATGGGCTAATAATTGATTATGATTTTTTTCACCCTTGTCCTTCTTGATTCATTGAGTTTATCATTCTATGCCTTTTTATTTGTGGCCCTTAGCACTATGTGAAATTGATTGTCCTTTTAAAGTGGCATTTGTCCTTGTGTGACATTTTATTTTATTTTGCCTGTAACTCTTAAACTTATCTAAATTTTTTAAATTTATGTGCAACCCTTCGAATTTTATGAAATTTGAGTGTCCTTTGTGTGTGATCCTTTTCCTTTTGTGATTTTTTTTATTCATTATGTATGACCCTTATCCTTGTATTACATTTAGTATTATTACATGTCCTTATGCATCATGGCCATGTAATTGTGTGCTTATTAATTAATAAACTATAACTATCTACTAAGATTATTGAATTTTATCAATTTTATGAGTTTGTGGTGTCATTATCAATATCATGCACCTCCATATTTTTGTGTGATTCCATTATTTAAATCATGCACTATTTTATACATAGTTCTTATTCAGTTGCTATAACAGTGATGATTACTATTGTATGCCTAATTACTACATATTTATTGATATGAAACTTGTATGCCTTGCACTAGATGTTTAATATATTATTTGGTGATATAAATTTTAATATGATGGAATATTATTAAAATTTTAACATGTGTTTCTACATGATTTAACATTTGTACTTAATATATGTGATTAACTCTTTTATTTTGAGATGATGAATTTATAGGCTACATCCCTCACCTCAAAATGGGGCCATATTAGTGGGATTTTAATAGACATGAAAGCCTTTATGTATGAAAATAATAATATTTTAGCACAAATTATTTGATTTAGAAAGTTCAAATTTGTTCAAATTTTAGAATAAATTACATGATTGACAGATTTCATATTTTTTAGTTTTGTTTAGTTATGGGAGAGATATTTACATAGACAAAAAAATTTAAAGGAATGTAAAGTAAAAATTCACACATCTACAAGAACAAGAGTTATATTTTTACGGTATTTATAGATTGGAACATAATTTAGGGGCATATGCCATACATATGCACACATTTTGTAGGAGTATATTTAAATGTTTTCATATTTTTTCAGATTTGGGAAAAAATAATATATATAGATGCATAACATTCTATTTCATGACAATACCAATTTTATCATATTATTGGGTATGAACATCAATCATGTACTTATACACTATTAAAAATTTTTAAAATGGTATTGATAGTACCTAGAAGTGAGCACTTTGAATCTATAATCCCATATGCAACAATTGATATGCCATATTTATGTAATGTGTTTAAGTTTCAACAATGATAAATGGCATATGTATTCACATTTAATCCAAATATGTGTCTCCACCTTAAATATTAGCTACATGAGTAGATTAGTTGAGGTTTAGTGGCGTTCGATAGCCTAGGAAGTGTTCCCTAGTAATGAGCATTGGGAATTTATCTTCCCATCCCATGGAATTTATTAAGTAAATTAATTTTTTCATAATCACCTACAAATTTTCTAAATGATTCAACATTAATCACAACTATTAAATTCATCAATATAAGTACATTATCTCAAATACATAATAGGGAAACATAATTCACCCACTTATATTTATATTTCATCCTAATGGAGGAACATCAAACTAAAAGATGTCAACTTTTGTGTTTTATTCAATAGTGGTCAAACTTGGTCAAGTTTTGGATGTTAGTGTGTGTAAAGAGAAATTTAAATGTCCATTCATGTTTTTAAGGTCATTTTGAGACCTTTAGAGTCTTATGAGTGAGTATTGGGAGTATTTGGAGTTTTCCCTCCTAAACCAAGAATTTGAAATTTTCAAAATGTTGTAACAAGGTTAAGAAGGATAAATACATGTATAGGAGTGTTTAGGTGAACAATGTTGGTTCATTAGGGTCCAAAATTCATGTAAATGGTGATGTAATTCCTAAAGGTCTAAGTTATCAATTTGGAAGTCATGCATTTCTTTAGTAACACTTACCCATATGTTGGGTTCAAGAAAAATAAGTCATTATAGGGATATAACTTCCAAAAGAACCTACGTTGAAATAGAAAAAGAAGTCATTATAGGTGGGGGTTAGTGTAGGATAAGGATGGAATAGAGGAGAGATATAGGTATCCAATAGAGGAGAGGAAAGTTTTGAGCATGGAAAATGTATTAAAACTCCTCAAGAATAGTAATGGAGTTCTGTTGTAGACTGAATAAGTATGTTTTGATGAATAATAATGAGTAAATAAAAGATAATATTGGATGAATATTTTTATTATATTTTATTTTGATTGATATTAAATTCATATTATCTTGAAATTCCCTTGAGGCCATATCCATGTAAGAGGAGTTGTGTTAAGTTGAAGGATCAAGAATGAGATTGTGAATTATAGTAAAGGAGGAGAGTAATTGCTAAGAGTTAGTGAAGTTAAAGAGATATGATCAATAAATTTTAGATAAGTACAAATTTATGTCATATGGGAAGATTTTAATGATAAATTGGAAGTGAAACAATGTGAAATGCTCAAAAGGTTTAGACAATCAAGAATATACTCTGTATACAGTGAGCACCCTGGTGGTACCTAGACAAGATTTTGTCTATAGAGTTAAGATCAAGGTAGGCCTATCAAATGTTTGATGAAATTTTGATTGCATGAATGTGGGTTTATTTTATAGATGAATATTTTTTCATTTGAGTACAATAGGGGTAGTGAGTTTCTAGTCATGATTCACAAAAGGATCAACTCTGTTACACTGTACATAACCCCTATTTTAGTAGATGTTGGAATGAATATACTCTGGGAGAGAGAGATAATATCATTATGATAACAAGTTATTGATTTTAATAGTAAGTAAATAAGAACTTAATGATAATCCTTGAGAGAAAGAAACCCTAGAATGGAAGTTGACAGTATGTAGGTCATGTTTTTATACTTATATTGTTGCTTTCTACAATATGAATTTTTATCTTAAAAAGAGTCCATATCAATAAGGAGTTATTGTCCTTTAAGAGGTTTGTATAATTTCATGTAGAGTTTATAATATGTTTCCATCCTTTCCCTATTTATAAGAATAAGTAAGAAAACCCTGCACAGTCCCCAAAAGAGGGTATAGGTGAGTAAATTTTATTAAATTTAGACCTTTAATGCATTGAATTATGTCCAAAACCTATTTGATATGATAGAGGAGATTTAAAAAATATTTACTAGGTGGTTTTTTCTTTGAAACTCAATACAATTAAAGTTATAGGATTTTGTAGGCTCTCGAGCTTGTGTGTAGGCATAAAACCCCTAGATAAGGGTTTGGTTATTATAGAAAATTTTCACCATTGAATAAAGGTAAAACTTTGTGGTTAAAAATAAATTTTGTGAGACAAAGGATATTTTTGAATTTTTAGATTTGTATGGACTCATGATATATATACAAGGGCTTGTGCTTATTAAGGAGACTAGAAACCTAATTAGGTATGTCCTAATGGTGAGAAACGATATCTATAAATAGTGTTGGTTCGTGAAACTTTATAGAGAGTTAAATAGCTATAGAGGATGATCACAATCATAGATAATTATACTATAGACCTGATGCAATTTGTAAATAAAGAAAAAAAGATATAATAAAGGCTACAATCCTTGAGGAAGCATTGAGACCATGAGGAAAAAGAGAGAAGGGTGAAGTGTATTTGAGCCCTTGAAATGGATTAGGACAAGCCTTATAAGACCACACAGATATTTGATAGTGTAAAATGGTGTTAAAGTGTGGTGAATCTAGTGTAAAGGGTATATATAGGTATGATATGAGCCTTTAAAACCATCTAAGAAATAAGAATGATTCTTTGAAACTTAGTTTTAAGTTTGGTCCTTGAGACCTATGAGATGGTGGCCTAGAACAAGCACAAAAGCAATGATGCAAGAGGACTGAATAAAATAGAATAGATAATGAATGTGAATATCATTAAGGAGGATTAATTCCATGAATATATGTTCTTAAGATTAAAATAAATAGGGACTTATGTCAAAAAGATTCTTAAGCCCAAGGACAAAGTGAAAGATTGAGCTAGACATGGAATTTTGAATGGCAAACCATCAAGTGCATGTGACTAGTTGGATATAAAACTAGGTAATGATGTTATTGGATACTTATCCCCATGCCTTTGAATCACATCCTTTTTCTTAAGTTTAAAATATTCAATTTTATCTCATATTTCATGTTCATATATAGATGTTGATTGTTGTATGTCATTATAGGTTTTCATGGAGACATCTGCACATTTGTATCCTCCTCCCAAAGATAAAATGTGTTGTACACACTTAGGTACACATTTTAATCCTTTAAATCTACCATTATATTTTAATTCAATATTATAAGAAAAGCGGGGAATTTTTAGACACTATAATATAGTACTAAGCACTTTTAAATGTTAGTTTTGACTTATATCGACCTTAAATGTCTTGTGTGTATACATATGGATATTTCTCACCCTTATCTCATATCCACATGTTTTTTGTGATTTTGACTTTTTATATTGGATATCAATCACCTAGAATAATTATCTAGTTTATGTCTAACCTATCCAAAATCATATTAAATATATCTCTAGATCATCAAATCAAAATTTTTAACTTCTAGACATATGTTAAACTAATACAACTATATTATTTGTCAAGTTTCCAAACTTGAAGGACTCATAACACAATAAGAAATTGAAATTTTTAAAATTTAAAATCATATTTATGGGTCAACCCATGCATTTCACATGTTGGTTACATCAGAAAGTACCCAAAGAATCCTATATAAATATAGAGTAGATCTAGTCCTATTCATTATCTACATTATCTAGAAAGAACTTATAACTCACAAAATATCACTTAAACATTCAAATAGACTGTGATATTCTTTATATTTTATCCATAATCCAAAATAAGTAGGTCCTGGCCTAGTTTTGAAGAACTTAAGGCAAGCAAAAGTTTCCATTTTCCAAGTGTCAAGATGTAGATCACATGTTTCATTCATTAAAGGATAACTATTGCAAGCATGCCCATAATATAGAGAAATAAATGAGCTTTGAATTCCCATTCAATAATATTTGATGTATAATAAATGCTTAGTCATTTAATTATGAGTGTTTTTCATTAGCCCAACCCATAGTTTTTTTCCTTTTAGAGGCCTAAAACTAGTGACAATAAGGCACATAAGGTTTCAAATAAAATGGGACATTTTTATGGATATCATGCATAGAGTAATCCAAAAGATCATACACAAAGATAAATTACAAGTAGGCATAACATCTTATACTAAAAGAAGAGAAGGAAAATACGTTGAGATGAATCTATCATGTTATAGACACTAACATCTTTTGATATCATCCAAATGCTAAAGATTTTGTCTATGTACATCCATAGATCTCTTTTCTGATCCAAGAGAATATTGAACCACTATTATTTATTGTATACCTCCTTCATTCAGTCATAAACTTAAAAAATAAATAAAATTGCTAAGTACATTATTCCCTTATGTCATTTTTATTTATACAAAATTTAATTAGTCAAATCATATTTTTCCTTTTATATTAAAATTAATATGCTATTATAATATATTAAATAATTTATGTTATTTAAAAGCTAAATATTATTACATCACATAATAAAAAATAAGGTAAAACAAAAGGGTATTTCCTATTATTTATAAGTTCTTATAATGACATAGTTTATCATACTATTTGACCTCACAAAAGATAAATAAATTTAGATTAAGTTGACAATAATAATTTTTCATAGCTACACATTCACAGTAGAGAATAATGAAAAATCTAGCTTATCATGTATATTATATTTTTTAAGTGCATTTCCTAGACTTTCCCTTTCTTAGGCCCAAAATAAAACATTAATATGGGTTATACCTATTGATTGAGTTATTAAATATGATTAGGATGATTCCTAGTTTTGTGTGCATTTGGTTATTTCATATTTAAACATGGGCAAAGAGATATATGATTTAGATTGTGTTAATAAACACTTGCTTATCATGATTAAATTTATATCTTATCATAACATATGGTATCATTTATGAGTTTGGTTTTTGTGTCGGGAATAAGTGTTGCTATTATGTTATGATTTAATTTGTGTGCCAAATATGAGATAATTTAGTAAGGGTTTGTTTTAAGCCCATGATGTGGTTATTAAAATAGATGTGGTGCAAGAAGGAACTCCAAAAAATGACATTTAAAATGGGAATATATCCAAAAAATGGATTGATGATGTTATTCATGTTGTCTATGGTGAGTTATATGGCACATTAGTCATATGAATACTTAGTATTTTATGCCTTGGTAGCTTAGAAAAAAAAGTGTATCACATGTTATAAAATGGACTATCATCCACGAGTAAGTGGAAACAAATAAATTGAGATGTAGATAAATATGCCCCCCAAATTTCCAATCACTAAATTAAAAGGGTCACAATTTTAAAGTAAATCATGATTACCAAAGATACCACCATAAAGCATAGAGTGGTAGCCATAGTGGAGACAATGAACATAAATAAATAAGGGACATTTTATATCATGATGAAGAATGAATATTAAATTATTTAAATGATAGCTACATGCATAAATAAACGGATGTAAAGAACATAATTTTATAAATAATATCATATGGTAGGTGAGTCTTTAACACAAATTAATTATGTGTAATGGATAAAAAAGAGACTATGGGAAGTGACCATAGTTGACTACTCAATAATTATATGAAGGAATAAGAGGATAAAATAAATATTTATGAAAGGGTCACCATTTTAATTTGATACGATGTGACCACAATGACATGAATTGGTTCTAATGATAAATTGATCCCCATAAATCTATTGATAAGGTGAGAATGGAAGAAACTGTAAAAATAAGTAATCCCATAGAAGGAAGGTTTTATGCAATAAGATCACAATCCATTTAATGGGTTAAATAGGTTTAGATGATTATAATGCCCAAGATGGGTATGTTAAACTAAGTTATTATGGTTATATTGAGAAAGAGGAATGATATAGATAAGGATGATTGATAGTTTTTTGTGAAAACCATATGATAATTAGGAGTGTCATAGTATTTCCCAAAGTAACCTTATTTGTGTTTGTGAGTATTCTTTTTGTTTTGATTAAAGGATGTGGATGAACTTAATGATGTAATAATATTATTTGTCATTACTATTTATTTTGTTTTGTAAGTTTATGTTTTAATTATTTTCCATTTGGTTTAATTGTGTGGCTTTTTTGATGATCTATTGATCTTGCTTATTTATATTGAGATTGCATTGTGATTGATTACATTTTATGATAATGGATAGATCATATTTCCTATTTCACATTATAATTATCATTGATTATTTTATATTTTTTTCCATCCTTTGTGATTTATATTAGTGGTTTATAATAAGGATAAGGATTGGGATTTAATTATGGTAGTTATTTTGTGTTTGTTGGTGTCATGCCCCATTTTGCGCATTTACTTATGCATCAAATTTCCTATAATTATCATTAACCATCATTGGGTTTTACTCCTGAATTTTCTATTTGTGTGTACCTCATGGGGATCTTCCCTATTTATTATAAGGTTTAAGATGTAATTTTGTTATTGGTGTTCATGTCATTTTAAAAAAATTGATCACACATTGATTTAGAACACTCTCTTAAGTCACACATTATTCTTATCTAGATAAAATATTATGTTAGCCTTGTATATGGAGGTAATCCTAGTTTCATCTTGGTTTATGATCATGTTTTATTCATCCATTTTGAGTAGCCTTATTGTAAATAACCCATTGAAATTTAGGTATATTTCCATACCCATACTAATTCTATTTTTATCTATGTTATGCATTTGGAAATGTATCTACTACCCACCATATTCTATATCTAATTAGACATGTTTTGATTATAATATATACTTGTGTTAATTATATAAATATTTCGACATGTTTCATATGAGATAATGTTTCATTAGACCATGTTGAGCATATTCATAATATTTTCATATCTTGATATCCTATTTGTAATTTTTATTGATTATTTCTTATTTTTATGGATTCATATTATTCATATAAGACTAGCTTGATATTTTACTGACATGATTCCATACCTTATTTTTATGTGATTATTAGTCATCTATAATATCATCCTATTGTCCATGGTATGTTTACATGATCAATTAATTTACATTGATTAACTTTTTATAGATACTTCACTAAAATTATAGTTAAGATAATTAATTATACTTGGTATTTATTGATTACATTGAAAATCTTATACTTCATTTATCTCTTCCTTTACCATATTATCTCTAATGGATGTGATATGATTTGAGATGTGTGTGTGTGTGTGTGTGTGTGTGTGTGTGTGTGTGTGTGTGTGTGTGTGTGTGTGTGTGTGTGTGTGTGTGTGTGTGTGTGTGTGTGTGTGTGTGTGTGTGTGTGTGTGTGTGTGTGTGTGTGTGTGTGTGTGTGTGTGTGTGTCTGTGTGTGTGTGTGTGTGTGTGTGTGTGTGTGTGTGTGTGTGTGTGTGTGTGTGTGTGTGTGTGTGTGTGTGTGTGTGTAATGCAGATTGAGATATATTGATGATTAGTTTTGAGCTAGTTAAATGTATTATGACCAACATAAATAGGTATTTATCATGCTTATTTGATATAATATATGATTATGAGTCATCTTATATATGATGTATAACTTTGTATTGAATAACTATGTGATTATTTGAGCTGATTTTGGGTGATTCATGTAACTTTTTGTGATAAGTTACACTATCATATCCATGTGCTTTATTGGTCACTAATATAATTCCATGTTGTATGTTATTAATAGGCATACTACTATGATGCATATGATTAACTAAGGGTCATGATGTGCATTGGTTCTCCTAGAAGCTATATGGTAACAAATGGTTATGTGGTAAATACTAACTCTCCTCTAATATTCTTCTAAGATAAATATGCATATTGAAATATTCATCTAAGTGTAAGGGTATCATGTATAGAATAAGATTAGACATCATATCTAGCATATGGGTATCCTACTAAGAGTTTTATTTCATACTTACACTTACCAAAGATCATACAGACATCTTGGGTAAAATAGATGGTAGATATAGTAGATGGGTATTCTACTACAATTTATATTTCTTATTTTAATTTATAATAAAAAATGTCTTCATGAGTAGAACAATTGTTATCTCTAGTATATGGGCATCCTCATATAATTTGTATTTCATGTTTTAATTTATGATATTGAATGATGCCCACAATAGAATATATGTTAGCTTTGGCATATGGGTATCCTAATATGAGTTATATTTCCTACTTTACTTTTTTATACTAAATTTCATCCTAGGTAGAGTAGATTTTAGCTCTAGTAGATGAGTATGTTGCTACAATTTGCATTTTTTGTTATTCTTATTGATAGTGATTTGAGCCCCAAGTAAATAGATATGGGTATTTTTATTATGAAAAAATGTTGTAGATATTCTTAGTTTCCTTGTAGTTACTCCCTAAGGAGGATTTCACTATATTTTTAAAGGATTATGGGAATTTTTGATATAATTTATCATAGTTATACCAAATGATTGGTTATGGGAATAATCAAGATATTGGTATGACATGATTAATTTTTATTGAGTTTTTACATTATTAGCTTGTCATTATCATGCATGTTTACACATGCATGCACGTGTGCCTATATATTATTTATATAACCATGCATGCAACTATGTGGTAGAATATTTTTAGTACATGATAATTTTAATTCCTTAGTAGTGGTTGACTTGATATTTTTAAAATTTTTGGACGTGATTTATATTCTTTATCTTTATTTCACCATATGGATTGGTTATGGACATGTTCCAATATTTGGTATAACACTCTTAGTTTAGATTAAGGTAAGCCCACCTTTGACTGGTGTGGGAACCAAACTAGGACACATCAGGAGACTTAGGTCTCTAAGGAGATATATAAGGAAAAAACAAAGGGAATTTTAGCCCAGACAAAAATAGAACCCGAAAAATGAACAAGATAAATAGAAAATAAAATAAGAACGTAATTAAACTATCAAAAACACTTTAAAAATTTAGACAAAAAAATCCCCAAGAGTCTAATAGGGACCTTTAGTGTATGTTACCTAGGTCTTGGACCTAGGTCCTTCCTTGGAAACATATTTTAAACCTTCATCAACTAAGGGGGAATTAATTCTTATAAGGTTCCTATAGTGAGACATCGAAGTATCCAACCCTCCTCCCAAGGGAACCAAAACTCGTGGGTCAACATGATCATCCTTATTTCTATGGGTAGGCATGCATGAAGAAAATATTTGGCCCTCTTTGATTCCTATACTAGATTTAAAAAATAGGGCCCAACATATCTCTTTAATTTCATAAGTATTTCTCTTATCTCTATGGATTTTCTCCTTCGCCTCAATTCAATTGAGTGCAATATGTTTTTATGAGAATTGACTTTAGGCTGAGCAAAAACATTTGGGTTGTGGGCTTCCTATGATCCCTCTTTAGTAATAAAGATGGTTAGGCTAGGGGCCTCAAGGTAACCCATGCCTGAGAGGAAGACCAAGGGATCCTCCTTCTTTAGAGACTTAGTCGCATCAACATCTAGCTCTTCAAAATCCTTTAGTTCAATAATTATTTTTTTCTTGGGCCTACCAAATTTGGATTTTTAATACCTCTCCCTTGTAATGACATTCACACACACCCCTTTTGTTATTTTATTCCATTTTGTCTCTTACACCCATGAAATAAGAGATAATATTAGTTCTTTACTCCTCTCTAAAGGACTAAACTTGAAAAAAATAAAAATAAAAGATTGATGCACAATTAAAACCTTTTTATTATCTTTAAACCCATCATAGAATCATCCAAATAATGAATTAGATAGAATGGGAGACTCGTCATGTAAATACCTTTGAGGTGATTCAAAATCATGAAGTGATGGGACCTTATGAGGCTAAACTTAGAATCTAAGGTGATATACAACATCACCTACCTACAAACTTCAAGCTAAACCTCAAGGAGATCCATCCTTATAAAAATTTTGGTTACTTCTTTTGATTTATCCATAGATTTAAAAAACTTGGAAACCCATTCATTCTTCATGGTCTTGTCTTTATAATACTTCAAATCATGCACAATCAGCCTAGTGGTTTCAGCTATGGATTCTTTAGATAATTTAATTCTCATGTCCTTCATAACTATGATCCTCTTGATCTAAGCCTCTTTAAAATACTTAGACAAGTTTGATTCATGGCTGAAAATTCTTATCATAAACTGAGTAAGACCTCCCTTCTTTAGAATTCCCCAAAATATGTGATTATTATTATTGATGGTCAAACAGGTCATGGTCTCTGCCATACCAGTTCTTAATTTCATCACATCACCCTCAAGGGAATAATTCTATAAATTTGTTTCCTTCTATTTTTCATTATGAATTCCTATAGTGAAGCCATATAATCAAAATAGGCAAGTCTGATTCTTTTAGTAAGCTTCGTTGAAAAGGGGATTCTTAATGAAGAAGAGTAATGAAAAGAAAAACTCATAAGCCACATAATAATAAAAAGTAATAAGTGATTTTTAATGAGGATAATGATGAAAAAATAATACTTTTAAATAATGATCCAAGGGGAAAAGATATAAATACAAGGGGGATGATGATGCACCTAAAAAGGGAAAGCTTATCATTAAAAAACATGGGGGAGTGAGGTGGCATAAATATTTCTACGAGGAAAATAGATGATGGTAAGCATAGGAAAATATAAAAAACAAATGAAATAAAATATAGACAATGTAGAAATATTATCCATCATACACCCGACCTAGAGAAAAAATAATAAAGAGGCCTAAAAGGAATGATCACAATATAAATGCGATTGCCAAAAAAAATCAAAAAATATGAAATTTTTGAGGAAACAGAAGATCATTATTCAAATCATAAATACCTCCACCCCAAACCCAAAATATATAAAATAAATAAAAAAACAAAATTTCAACAAAAAAGGCCCAATCAACAAACAACCCAAAAGGTCTCAAAGAAACCAACATTAACATCCACTAGTGTTTCACCATGAGAAGATGATTTGTGGACCATTGACAATTCTCTCTTCAATTTCCAATTCCATTTTTCTATGGGATGATGGTCTTCCCCCTTTTTATTAAAATTTCCATAATTAATCTCTCCTTTTTAGTGATTTAAGTATTTATGATGGGACCAAGATCTTGATTCTTAATAATAGTGCCCCCATTCATCTTTTTAATTAGGCCCTATTTGTTTAGGATTTGAAAACCTATGAGGTTCTTTTTGGTATGATATTTTATCCTTAATTAATTATTTAAAAGTGATTAATAGGTTCACATTCTCCTTGGGAGAGGGGTTAGAACATAGAATAGTATATCTTCCAAAGATAGTAGTTTCTCCCACCAATAAGGATTGAGTTAAGTCATTAGTCATAACATTGTGACTCGAAAGATCTAGAGAGGTGTATATGATCTCAAACACTAGATTTATATCTAAATAAGTAGGAATATTAGGGATTTTATCCAAAGTAAAATCTACATTAGTCCCTTTTGGATCACCAAAAAAATCATTATAGGGTTCTAGATTAATCTTATTCAACATGTTTGAATGGGGTTTCTAAATCCCTTCAGACCATGAGGTATTAATTTCTTGCTTCTTTTAACATGGTTTGGCTCCATTAGAAGCATAGGGTCCCTATTATCATTAATTTAAGACATATAAATAGGGAATGTAATTATAGGGATATGAATATAATAACACAAATTACAAAGACCTAAGAAACCATCAATTTTGAAGCTTTGTCTCCACACATTACACTTATTTCTAACTAGGATGGACTTCAAAAGAGTTTTTGTAGGAGAAATCAAAACCTTCACCCTATACTCCAATACTCTTCTCCTACCACAAGTGGACAAGTCAATTGGTAAAGGAACCTCGAAAGTCCAAGCAATGTTGAGGATAACATCTTCATGCCATAAATATAGTGGGAGTTCAACAAGGGAAATCCATGCTAAAAATTCTTGGTAGAAACCCAAATTATGGGAAAGCCTTGGCTTCCATTTACAAAGGGAGATGAATTTTTTCCCATAAGTCTATTAGAGGTACAATCACTTAGAGGGGGGTGAATTAGTGAGCCCAAATATTTCAATTATGATTGCAATCCTTTCAAATTATTAAACAATCAACATATATCAACTTGATCAAGCAACATTAACAAGGGAGATCATTCATTCAATGCATACACAAGATCAAACACATAACATATAGCTCCTTTTGGAAACCCTCATGGGGAATAAAACTCACTCTCAAGCCTATAACACATGGACTAATATCCTATAATAAATTACAAATAGGAGACTAGTCAACTCCTTTAGACTAGGAAACCTTGGGCATATCCTCCTAACCAAAGGTATTTAGTGAAACACCTATTTCACAAAGAGCAACTACCCCTAAGGAAGATCAAGTCCTTTATACCATCCTTGAAGTGAACACTTCCACCATAGAACTGATGTATTCAACACTTGATGATGGATCTTTTTTTATCTAACCCTTGCATAAAATTTCTTCATATATCATACAAGCCTCTTGCATATGCATGCCACAATCTCTCTCATTCTTCACTCAAACTGTCCTCATATGCACACTCAAACCAATTCACATATTTTTAAAATGCAATATCACTCTTATAACATCATAAATATGACCTAAAATTCATACATATAGTCATCAATATGCTCTACTTATCAAATCATCTAACTAGGCACTCTACCTCTCCTTCGCTCCACAACTTTCACATCCACCTTACATAAGTATCTCTCACAAGTCTTCCACAAACCTAGAAACCATCACATTTGGTTTCACTATAAATATAGAATTCATCAATTATCAAGTTAAAAATATTTTCTTTATTATCCATAATACATGCATTCACCCTTAAGTCATCTTACATGGGTCACACTTAAGCACATCACACTTTCAAATAGGCATAAGTCACGTATAGGTCTTATGGAGACCCATTCAACTCTTTGACACTTCTCTAAGAAAAATAAAAACATAGGAACACTTTTCAAATGTTGGATACATTCCACATGATTTATGTCTTCTTTAAGTTCCAACAACCATCACAATACCCTTTTTCTTAAAAACAAATCGCTTAAACAATAGTATGTGCACACAATCACTATGAATGAACACATAGTCACCTTATAAACCATTTTTCATACTATATATGATTTATTAAAACTTAATAATTCACACATATCATCCTTATGGATCCTAAAACATATTACAATATCTAATTTATCATTAGGCATCCAAACAAAACCAATACAAGCTCAAACATCCTTCTCAGGTTACTTGCAGGACATACATGAAAGCATAGTCAACTTTTAACCTCAATATATTTTAATGAAATAAATTTAAAAACATAAAATATATATTTTAATATGTGCCTTGGATTCCTCTACAAGTTTTCTTTTTACACCATAAGCAAATTCATCATAGATTGAAAGATATGGCCAAAATATAGAGCACTAATTTTTCCTTTGTTAAATTCAAATATTCAAATGCAAAAGGTCATAGTTAAACCTCAAACACTTTTCCTCGTCTTGTTTCTTCTTGATATTTTGGAAAAAACTTACTCCATTTATCTCATTTGAAATATCTTGGTCTTTAACCCATAGTACTTTGTTATCCAAACGTTAAACTTCAATTGCTTTGATCTCATCTCATGCACCCTTCTAATATTGACTAAATACACATCATCAACCTCTATGGATAAACTAGGTCTTTAACTAACAATTCTCACCATTATATGTATCTCATAAATCCTAAGATCATGATACTTATCACCCTCATGTGCCTTTTGAGCATTTTTCTATCATTCCATGCTCTTGTGCCACTTAGTAGCCTCTCATGAAATGTTGACATGTTGACTTCATATGCACCATAACATCAAGATCTATTATTTAATGTGAACCATCAGATATTATAGACAAAATTACCTCATCCTTAAATGTTCATAGACTTGATGGTCTCCAACCCATCACTATCTATAAGTGTAACTTTAAATTTTTATATCTCAAATTGGACAACACTTCAAGACCCTAAATTTTTAGGGTAGATTATGAACATTATAGAATACATATCCATGATATCATTTAACTAATATTAAATTTATTGTACTTAAAAAAATTCAAAAACTTAAATGTTCATCCATGTCTGCATGATAGTTTGTGATGGTATAGAAAACATTGTAAACTACTTGGGAAGCCAATTTTGCACTTGCATATCTTTTGACGTGCTTCAATGCTTAACCTAAAAATTAGCACAAATCATCTAGGAAAAAAAGTGAAAACCCCCATATGATCACCTTCTATTAAAACATCCACATGTGTGAGATACAACATCATAAAAATTCTTACTTGGCTCTTCTTCCCACATTGTAAATTTGACTATGGGAAAACACTATCAAAATGCTTGAGATCCCAACATTGCACTTGTATATATTTGGTTGCACTTCATCACATTAATTGAGAATATGTGAATATAAATTAGGGACTAATGTGATCACAACAATATAAACATCTCCCACTAACTCATCCACATGTGGAAATAGTGATGTCAACAAATTACCTACTTAGAGTTTTTTCCACTAGACTCAAACTATGGACTACCAGATGAATTCCAATTATGCACACAAGCTCTCTAGTCATATTTTACCATTGATAGGAACCCTTTCACATGAAAAAAATCACCATAATCATCCTTCAACATCTCTATTCAAAATTGAAGATCAACCAAGCCAACTTCAAGCACACTAGGACAAGCACATTGCACACTTTGTCATTGTCACTTGGGATATCAAAGCCCTTTATCGAATCACCAAGACACCTCCATGAAATCACCGTGAAGTAATTGAAAACTCTCCAAAAAATTCTTAAAAAATCCTAAAGTGTTTTAGACAAATCTTCACTACAGGAAAAGGAGATGAGAAAGTAATCCTTTGCCAAAAGAACAATATCCTTAGGTTGTTTAAGCCTCCAGTTCCTGTTGGCCTAAATCCTAAACTGATCCACACCTAGGTAAAAACCATGAAATTTGGCCAAAATAGATAATACCCCCTTTTCCTCTACATTTTACACCATATAATATAGAATTGATAAACAAATGCCATAATCTGAAACTAAAGGTAACAACATGTTCCTTATAACCATTGAAAACATGTTGATACACTTAGACTTTGGGCCCACATTGATATAACATTCTTAGTTATTTTAAAATGTAAATTTATTATTTTTTATATTATTATTATGTGTGTATGTTGGGGGTGGGGGGGGGGGGGTGTGGGTGTGGGTGCATGTGTGAACACATGCGTACATATGGATATTAGTTATTTAACCATCAATACAACTATGTGATAGTGGATTTTTGGACATGTTGTTTCTAAATACTCATGAAATAATTGGATTTTGACATATCCAAGGGTGGGTAAAACCATGTAATGTGTAAAAACCTAATATTGGAAATTGCATAGTTGAGAATAAAATTTAAGATATAGGTTGTGGATCAACTCACATAACTGGTTGTCTATATATAGAGATAGGTAACTTTGCATTATTTATTTATTAATTTGTTATGTGTGAATGTTTTTATGGGTGATGTGAGTGTGAAAGTGACATGTGTGAAGATAGAAGAGGGGAAAGATATGGAATAAATACCTATTAATAACTCCTTATAGACATAATACAAGGGTCATAGATCAAAACCTTATCTTTTCCATCTAACCTTTGTGTGTATAAGGTAAATGTTAAACCTTGAGACTATATTACCTTGAAAACTTTGTACCTAAATATTATTTACCTTGAGGATAATATTTATTTTAAGTAAAACATACATTTTACAATGTATGAGCTTGGACGCATTATAAGAAATGTTGAATTTTGATTTGTCTTGAGATCCAAATCTTCCTAACTTCAAAATTATCATATTTATTTTTCATTGGATAAAAGTTATGCACATTTGGGTGTCTATATTTTTGTGGAAATCTAGGAAGTTATCAGGCAAAGCTTGAGTCCTTCAATGATGCCTGGAGGAGTGGAGTTTCATGTCTAGGATTAGTCACATTTCACTCCATGGTTAGTTGTGAATGAAATCAAACTTATCCCCATTTATATACAATCTTTCTACTACAAATCACCTTTTTAATTTTAGAGGGACAATTTATATAAAAGTATAAGATTATAGAGGCAAAAATACTGAGGTAAAAATGATGGAAATCATGTAAAACCAATTACGTAGTAAATTAATTATGTACTTTGATTGGATAAACTTGTGTAAGTGATACTAAAATAAAGAATGAACTTAAATTATAAGAAGGGAAGGAATTTAGTGAAATTGGAACTATGGATGTGGTTAATTATTTTAATGATAATACAAAATTTAAATTCTTACATTTTTTTACTTTTTTTTGTAAACTAGTGTGTGAATTTATTTTTTCCTCTAGTTTTGCTCTTACTTAACTTACCTCATTTCTATGTTAACTATTATTAAATGGATGTTTAACTAGTTTTAATCCTAAATAGATTCTATATGTTCCACATTATATTTACAAATATGCTTATATTTTGTGTCTTTTGTGAAACACCTTGGGTTCATGGCTAGGTGAGGGCCATGTGTTATTGATTACATCACATGGTTTGGAGGTGACCTTTTTATATGTTGACCAATTTTGACCCCCAAGGTCAAAACGTAAACCCCTATAGGGAAAAAACTTCATTTTAATGTTTTAATAACCTATTTCAAAGCTTTGACATACCTTATGTGGTCTTAAATAGCCTTTCTAAAACCTTATTAGCATTGTTTAAGGTTAATTTGACAAAATCAAGGTCACACTTTGTCTTTATTTTAGACTAGTCTAGTCATGTCATGGTGTAATGAGACTTGGTAAAGTGATGTCATAGGTTCCTAGGTATCCTTAAAAGTCATATTTTACCCCTCATCACCTTGTTTAAATACTTAATGCATGTTTGGGAAGGTCAAGATTCTTTTGTGGACTTTAAGGTAATGTTTTATGAGGAAAAAAGTGTTTTTTTCTAAATCTAACATGTGTCAAAGGTTAAAAATACCAAAAAATATGTGTAAAAATCTTTACAAAGTCCTTGGAGTAGTTACATAACTTCCATATATGTCAAAAATTCAAAAAGAAGTATGAATCTTAGAATTCAACACTTAAGAGGTAATGCACTTGTAAAGACTTCAAGACTTCATATTCAGGTGAAAACATTACATAGGTGTATTTTGGGATTATAAAGGTTAAAACCATTTTAAAATTTTAGGTACAGGTCATAAAAGTGAAAAAATGCTTCATTCTCTCCATCATTCTATTGGCAAGCTTACAAAGGCAGATTTAAAGTGCTTGGCATGAACAAGAGATAGAAGACCATGTCCTAAGATTTTTTCCAGAGGATGGGGTCCTAATAAAATTTTAAAAATTGGAATTTTTTTGTATATCCATCCCCCCTCATTAATGAACAATCGTTAAGAAGACAAGGTGGTCTAAAACTACTAGTCAACCCCATAAGATCATTGTTTCTACTCAAAATGACAATTTCATAAGAGTTTTATGCATAGGATAAATTGGGGGAGATTTTCAAGGTCTATTTAGATATTTAATGTGATTTTTATAATCATAATTGTTTGCCTTAATTTGACAAGAAACCTACATTGTTCTTAGTTTGTAGGGTGATTATTTTGGTTTCTTGAATGTTTCAAAGTCTTCAAAAAACAAGGAATGTTGATAAATTTTATCCATCATATTAAATTATTTATAATTCCCTATATATGTATAAAATATTCTCAATTTTTTTTATATCATACCATTCTTTCCAAGTAACATCTAGTGTTCCTCACTTTGGGATAGTGTGTGTAAGTTGCCGACAACAATGGAGTAATGAGGTCTTGTTTTTAATCATTCAAGGGTGTATGAGAGTCATTATATCATAATTTAAATGTAAATATCCAATGAAGTATGATCTCAGGCTGAATATATCTTATTTATACCAAAAAAAAAGCCTAAAAGTGTAGGAATGTAGATCTATAGGTCTACATTTTGTAAAACATTGTGTTTAAATGTACATTAGAATGGATTTTTAAGAATTGATAACAAGGGATATACAATGTGTTAACATTATAAAATGTCAATATTAGTGAGGAATTATTTCTTTGAAACCAATGTCAAGACACTCTAAACATACATATAGACAGGATGGAAACACATAGGCTTGCTTGGGTATTCAAGTTGGCTTTCAAGTTTGAAAGAGCAAGTTATTGGAGGAGTAATTTTTTATGAGTAGTTATATGCATAAATCCTGAAAAAAATAAAATAATATAATCACACAACAAATGATCACCTATAGGTCCATCTTAGGCTTGATGTATCACACTAGCCTATATACAAACTTCTCAAGAGGACTTATACCTTGTGAAATAGGTGAAGACATAAACGATTCATAGACATAATTGAATACACCCTCATTAATGGATGAGAATATCAGAGATTCTAAAGACCATAATGAATAGGCTCCCATTCTAAGTATGTAATTAAGACACCTAAAAGGTCACCTATAGGCTAAGTGTAAGTTTTGAATAGATGGAAACCTTAAGACCTATAGGATATCATAATGAATCATAGATGTGAAATGTAATGTAATATAAAAAATAGTTTTATTAAAGGTTCAACCTCACATTTCCCTAAAATAATGATTTGATGCTTGAAAATTATGAAAAACCTAAAATTGATTGGGTTTAACAAGCCTATATGAGAAATAGGTGATCGCCGATAGGTTATTAAGGGTTTAAGGGTCAAAATGGATGTGTAAGTCATGTTAAAACATCATAGAGTAGTACAAGTTCATGAAATATAACTATTCCATCATAATTTTCTCTTAATCTTTAATCAAACTTCAAAGTTAGACCTCCATCTACAAGCAAACATGTATGCATTGTAGTCTAAGGAATTTTTAAGTTATTTGTTGAAGATGAAAGAATAGTATAAAGGGGATAATGAGGTTGATAACTTCATTTAATAATACATGTAGTTTATAACTCCTTTGAAAATGGAGAAAAGAGAGTAAACATAGACCTATAGTGTTAAGAAGCTTAGGTAGCCAACAAACCCTCATAATGAACAAGCAGGTTAAAAAGCCTTTTCAAGGAAATTACCCATTTAAAAAACATTTGGAAACATGTTCCAAGTTTCCTAGGACCTATGGAAGGTCATTTCAATCACTGATGAACATTTAAGAGGCTTTTAAACCTAAAACTTCTCTCTCAGCCTATATGCATAATCCTCCACACTAGAGAAGGTATTTTGTGAAGATCATAACTCCACCAAGATGATACATTAAAGGTAATGACAATTTTATATTATTTTAAGGTATTAAAAATCCATTTTTATATTAATATTTGAGTGAAAATACCTATCAATTATGAACATATGTTAAGAATGTAGGGTAGTCACGAAATGCATAGTTGAGCCCAAGAGACCACCAAATTTTGATTAGATATCCCATGAAGTTGTGAATTAGAATGAGTGGTATTTATAGGTGTTTTATGGGTCCCTCCACTTCAATATTATGGCATTAGTATATTAAAAGAGGATCTATTTTTTATGAACAATCCTTAAGAATAAAATAGGCCTAAAACCTTCCCAAACCCCTCTTAGTGACCTGTTATGAGAAATTAGACTTAAAATGATTTATAATGGATTTTTTAAACCTATAAATGACTTTTTTTACCTTTTAAAGTCTCATTAGTACCTGGTCATGGTAGTAGTTAGCATGTGAAGGTACAAGGGTGTATGAAATAGGGCTAATTACATAGTTGAAGGCTTATTTGTGAACGTGTAAAGTAGAGAGTGGATTATAAACCAAGAATAGAGATAAATAAATAATTTAAATAGGTTATATAATAATTAAAAACACTTCTAAAGTATCAAAAATATCATATAAGCTTGACAAGTTGGCAGTTGGCCAAGAATGGAGCAATGCATGGTTTCGCAAGCTAAGAGGCCTATATGCAGGCCTAGAAAACACTTTAAGAGACCTATATTAAGAATGATGATTTTTAGGATGATTTTACAAACCCTAATAAAATATTTTAAAGAAATATTTACTATAAATTTCTTTTTGGACACTCGAACTACCTCTAATGCTTGCATAAGTGCCTAGATTAGGGTTTTTTGATAATTTCATGGTTGACCCATACATACAAGGTATAAAGAGCTGAAAATTGACATGGAGCATGGTATTGGATTGGGTAAAGTTAATAACATTATTTTATTGAGTTTCAAACATGTGGGATTGATTTTGAACAAAAACTTAGTTTCTAGGAAAGGAGGCCTAATTGAGGTGTAATTAAGTAGAGAGAATGGCAGAAAAAGGACACTTTCATTGACTCTAAAGTATTGACATTTTTCATGGAGATGTAAATATATAATAGGTAATA
>JARHVA010010424.1:0-40000 GCA_037957365.1 Torreya grandis | reverse complement strand
CACATTATTCTTAATTATGATTATATGAATTACAAGTATTCCTCAACCATGTGATAAGTCTATTATAATCTTCCTAAATAAAATCATTATCAATTATTTGAGACACATTTATATGTATTCATATAGTCAAATGATCAAAATTTCATAAAGAAGTCTATACGTGAGAACTGTGTGGGAATTATATATGGTAGAAATACGTGAGATTGAATTACCTCTTTGGATTATTGGATACGTATCCAACATTTAGTCATCATGGGGGAGATTGGGATCAAATTAGCCCAGCTAAATTAGATTTTATTTTATTTTTTGGGTTTCAATCATTAAAAAACCTTATTGGGGTTTCAACCTTTGAGAAACTATTTTTAGTATTTCAACACACTCTTGAAGGTCAAATAATCACATAAAACCCTAATTATAATTATTGTACAAGATTGTGCCCAAATTTTCATGTTTTATGCAAAGGCCTCCTGATTCTTCAATTTAAGTTTTTGGGTTTATGCATAGTCTAATCTTGTTATAATTTTGCATACTTATCTCAGTCAACAAATTCAATTTATAGATAAAAAAAAAACTAATTTTCCATTCATTTTTATATAAATCTTTATTTTATATTTTTTTTCTTATAGAAAATACATATTTACTTTCATTTATTTTATCAAAAGTACATTTCTAACATTCTATTATTTTATAATCATTTTATCAAAATTAGGGTTCATTACCACATTAACTCAAATTTTAGTAAAACATATTAGTGAACCTAAATTAGTCATGCACTTTCATTGTTTTCAAAAAATCTTTCCATGGATTGAGATAAATTCATGAATATTTGACACTAAAATAATTTCCTTCCAACCTTAGATTTAAATATGACACTAAAATAACTTGTTTCCAAACTCAGGGATAAAAATTGACACTGAAAGCATTTTATTTTGACCTTGGATGATATCTAACATTGAAATTAATTTATTTTTACCTTAGATTTCATAAAAAAAATACTAATATAAATACACAAAAAACTATATTTTGTTTCTACCATTTTAATTAATGCTTCTTTACATTTTCAAAAACATATGGTCATATTGGGTGAATAATTATATCTAAAAGATACTCAAAAAATAATTAAATGAAATGTTAAGATGCAAATACCATTAATTAAGTTAGTTGGAACGTGATCCATAAAAACAATGATTGGGGGGAAATAATGTATGCCAAATACATGCATAGCATTGATGATTCCAACTTTCTTCAACAGACAGGATTACCCCATGGATCTGTGATATGGAATAAAATGCTAAAAAGTAGAACCCTTCTCAAACAGGAAATTAGATGGAAACTTGTAAATGGCCGGCGTATTAAATTATGGGATGATATCTGGTTAAAGGACAAGGCTCTCATCACAAAAGGAAACTATGGAGAGATTACTGACTTGACTACCCAATTTTTTGGAGATAGGGTCAGTGATTATATGGAAAATAACAATGGGATGAAGAGCTAGAAAAATATTTTGGATTGTTGTGTGCACCAGCTTGAGCTTTTCTCAAGAGTTCAAGAGATCTAATAGTGCATTCAAGAGATCAAAATCCCTCTCTTTCCCTGGGAGGATGAAAAATACTAGTGGCCAAATAAGAATGGATCATTCTCTATCAAATCTGCTTACCATCTGCTCATTCCTGAAGCTCAGAATAAAGATGTATGGAAAAAGGTTTGGAATCATAAACTTATTCCAAAAATTAACATGTTTTGGTGGGCTGCTACTCATAACAAAATCCTTACTCAAGATAACCTTCAAAAGAGAGGGTTTACTTTGGTTAATAGATGTTTCCTATGTGGTTCAAAAGAGGAATCAGTTTCACACCTCTTTATCCACTGTGAGTTTGCCCAGGAATTATGGAGCACAATACTTAACAACTTTGGTATTGAATGGGTCTACAATTCTAACCTTAAAGAAGTAATTCTCAGCTAGAACCCAACCTTCACACATCCCTGGCTTATGGAATTATGGAAGCAAGCTCTGCCATGTTTGAGTTGGACTTTATGGAGAGAGCACAATCACAAAATTTTCAAGGACACTACTAGAAATGCTTCTTAGGTGTTTAACTCCTTTGCTAAGACCATTATGGAAAGTGTTACAACAACTCATATTTGTGTTGTAGAGAAACCCCTATCTCAAATTGAAATCCAAATTATAGCTAAATGGAAGGTTTTAAACCAGATCCCTGGGTATAATAACTCCAAAATACTATAGAGACTTAATACTAAATGGATCCCCCCTAAACCTAACTGGATGAAACTCAACTTTGATGGGGCATCCAAGTTGGATGGTAAAGCTAGTGGAGGAGGAATTATGAGGAATGATAAAGGATGGATGTCTGATATCTATGCTAGTGGAATTGGATGCCAGAGCAACAACTATGTTGAAGCAATGGCTTTACTATGGGGATTAAAGTTAGCTATATCCCTAGGAATAAGGAACTTGAATATACAAGGAGACTCTAAGATGGTCATAAATGTCATTAATAAAGCTTCAAATGTGGGAATCAAGCTAAAAGACATCATTACTGATATCCAATTTCTTTCACAAAAGTTTTTTAAAGTTGAGATTTCCCATACCTACAAAGAAGGAAATAGGGTTGCTAATGCTTGTGCCAACCTTGGGCAGCAATTTTTAGGTTAGAGGGTGTGGCGACAAGGTGTTCATATTTCCTTAAACATTAGGGAGATCATTCAAAAGAAGATGACTTCTCAGGAATGAGGTGTATTGATGACCTTGAAAAGACCCCTGTTGATACCCCTGGCTCCTTTGTGAGTAAGAAGGGCAAGAAGAGAAAGGTTGATGAAGAGGAAGACAATATTAAAGAGACTATGGAAGGGACCCAATGGAATCTGAGTAGGGCCACGGAGGGCTAAGGTGGAAAATCTCGTAAGCCTTCCAAAATCAATAAGGAAGGATTCCCCTTCAGAGTGCAAAGGTTGGGACAGATTACTGGTAAACCAGCCCCAAAGGCAAGACTGATTGATTATTTGAAAAGTGCTTCGGAAGAAGCAACCCAGGAGGAAGAGTATGAGGAGCTATAAATCTAGGAAATTTTGGAGGACACTAGAGGGAATCAGGCTACTAGGGATTTTGAGGTTACTGAGGAGCAGGGTGCTGACACTATGGGAACTGCTGACAATAAGGGGAAAATGTATGTCGAAGAAGCTGGTGAGGGTATTGAGAATGAGATTGATTGAAAAACTAAAATTGGGGCCCTGAAGGACTACATTCAGAAGCTGGAGAAAGCCTTCACCAAAGGGCTTTGTAATACAATTTTACTGAACATGTCTATGTTGGAAGTGGTGGGTAATACTGGGTATGCTAACAATGCAGAGAATGAGAAAATCAATGATCTTATCAAATCAATAGTTATGTAAGGGGATACCTCTCTAACTCTAGTCTTCCCATGGCTTGTGTTTTGTTTCTGTCTATTGTTCTCGGCTGTGTCGTCATCTCTCTGAAGGAATTTTTTGTTTATTTGCCTTCTTGTCTTTTTTGACTGTATAGGGTTTGGCCCCTAGTCTGCCACCTTACTTTATCAAAAACATAGGAATATGAACATTAATATATTTAAAATGATATATTGGTTATGTTACATGTTCTCAATGGAATTAGTATGGCCATAGTTGGTGATAAAACTCATGCATATGCTGAAAATAGTTTGGCCCCTATTGATGAGAAATAATTTGTTGAATACATTGACACTAATCTTACTAAAATTGAATCTTTACTATTTTCATCCCAACAAAAAAAAATATAAACATGAGCATGTTGCTACATCTTAAGAACTAAATGATTCTTTTGAATAACCTCTTATGAACCTTACAATTTGGGTTTTTATTACTATTGTTGATATTTTTATTAGATATAAACCTTTATACTTGGTGAAAAAAAATTCTTTACAACACATTTGTATGCTAATTCCTAACCTAATGACTCATTCTATCATAAACTAACCTTGTTTCCCCTTCTAGATATTAGACTATAGCCTACTTTGACATGTTTCAATAGCACTTGGACTAATGAATATTGATGTCAGTCTTATTTTTATATGGTTTTGTTGTAGGTAGCTTGGATAGCCAATGTGATATGTGATGTCATAGTTGATACATGCATTGGATTCTATATATCCTATTATGCATACTACCTACACCAAATTCATTTTATCCTATTTTATGTATATGTTGCTTCAATTAGTTAAATTACTAAATGTCATTGATATATCATGTTTTACTGATGTAGATTGACTTGGTAACTTTTGCATCTATTGATCATGTTCACAAGGCATACTTAGGGTCATGGTTATCAGGATTAACTCTTACTCTTTTCATTTGTAGATTTTTATATTGATTTATTATTCATGATTAATGATTCATTCTAAATTCAATATGGTTTATATTCATATCAACGTCATTCAGGTACTATTGATGTCTCATTTATTGGATGTAGGCACTAGGCCATGAGCTAGGCTTGGCATTGGGTTTAGACATCTTAGGTATATCATGGGCGATCGATTAGTTAGAATGTCACTCTGATAAGTATAAAATGTACTTTATGATATTGAGCCATCATCAGTTATAGTCTTATCACATTATTACTTTTTCTTTATTGGTCTTACCTTATTTTTGTGTGTGTGCATATTATTGTGACTATTTGGGATTATTGAGTTTTGTCATCATCATTTTACTTGCCTACCCTTGTGTGCTTGTAAACATACTTTCTTGTTGGTTATCCTTTTTGGGTGCCATAAATTCTAGATGTTAAGCCATAAGGAAGTGGTATGCTTGAGCTGTTATACTATTGGTTTGGATAAACTGTATTAGACCTCTTAACCTTGGTGAATGCATAAACAAAACCCCCTTCATGGGTGACAGTTACTGTGAGCTTTATTCGACTTAGAGAATCATAGGTTATTTTTATTTTCAACTCTTTTATATTTTAAGGTTGATATTGTGATTTTAATGATATGTATTATTTTAATTATTTTATTAATTATCTTTATCATTTAGGAAATTGATGATTATATTTATTATTTTTTTTAATTATTTATGTTAACAATTCTGTCAATTTATATTTATTTGATAACTTGTTATTACTTATTAATGTTTTGTCATTTTTATTATATTTAAGTATTTATTAGTTTGTGGATCAACCTTTGACTTTGGTCATTTTATCATTATTTTTATATTTATATTAAATATTATTATATGATTTTTTATAATTTCCTCCATTAATTAATAATTCATGTTGTTATTATGCTTTTATTGACCTGAGAATTCATCAACCAAGTTACTATTTTCCCTTGTTATGATGTGATTGTTTGGAAAAGATCTTACTATTTTATTTGGAGGACTATTAATTATATTTCTATCCTATATTACTTTATAAATATATTTAAATTTTATGTGGTTGGTGTTAATAACATTCTAGAGAATGGATTTTATATGATTTATTATATTATCTTATTCTTTAATCTCTTTATATGTTATTTTATTCCCTTTAGCATAAGGAGGAAGGTGGAGGTTGGTTTTTGGGAGAAGATGAATATTTTTATCATTATTTTATTTTCTTGGGTGGTGTAGACTTGGAAGGTGGATGGTTTTGGGAAGAGGGAAGGCATGGTGTTGGTAGGGGAGGTAGGGAGTCCAGTAAGGAAGGTGTAAGGAACAACATGGTGAGGGAAAAATAGAGGGGAAACATTAAATACAAGGGGGAAGAGTTGGAGGAGAATGATAGAAGGTAGGTGGAGTTTTCCATTCATTTTTTGGGGATGAAGGGAATGGAAAAAATAAGGGAGGATGTAGATAGGAAAGAAGAAAAACCACACTGGGTAAGGAAAGTAAATGCAAAAATGAGGGCAAGGAAAGAATAGAGGTTAGGGGAATGTGGTGGTAGTGGAGAGGTAATGATCATTACCAATTCCCATAGCCTATATGGTATCCTCTTTTTAATCTATTAAATTATTAAATTCCATGTAAGTTTGTTGAACAATTCGGTTGGGTATTATTCTGTTGGACGAATCATTTTGGGATTGAGATATCCTCATTCTTTACTTAAATTAATTGATATAGAATCTACTATGTTTATCTTTAAGTCTAGAAATTCTAAATCATGTATAAATTAATCTCCTTACCTTACTCATTGGTATGAACCCTTTGTACGATAGTTTTGAGAGTTGTTTAAATGATTTGGGGAATCATTATCCTCTTATTTTTGGTTTTAACTACATTAATTAACTTGTTGTGCCTTGTATGAAACATTAATTTTACAAACCTCATAAATTTGGTTGCTAAATTTACACATGCCATGATATACCATTTAGAGAAAGTTTTATACTAGAAATACGAACAATTTTTTAGTATATATGGGGGGTTAAGTTGCTCTGAATCTGATTATTTAATGTCTGATCAACTACTTTCTTCCAACCTAGGTTCCCTGAATAGTATATGAGACTTTTTTTTATTATGGATATATATCTATGACTGGTAAAAACAACATTAAATTATATTATATCTTAATTCCATTGACTCTATATTTTTTATATTTCCTATTTGAAAAATTAATTAGAATTTACTCCATGATGAGGTAGAATCCCATTATGGCTTTTTGTATATTCTCTCAATGTGTAAATTGACCTAGTGATTCCTTTTTAAACCATTGAACAAATTTATAATTGTTATTATAAATTATGACTTTAAAATTAAATCAACTTGGGCATATTCCCCTTTAAATCAAGATGGTGGATTGTTAGCATATTATTCTATTTTAAAGGCAAACCGACCGAGCCTTAAATGCCTAAAGAGAGCTAGATTTATTATGAGATTTATAGGTTGGGGTTGATAATAAATTACAAAATGCCTTATTGGAAAATACCAATCTAAGATTGATTACTGGGTTATTCCATTGATTAAATGAGACCACTTTTCCATTGTTTTGAACCTATTGAGTTATGTGAAGAAATTAAGGTTACCATACCTAGATATGTTGAAACCCCATCAAGGTAAATTCTGTGAATGAGCATTATGCTTCCCTATGTTGAGTTGATTGAGTTTACATGACTATTGGGAGTTGGTTCCCTTGAGTTTAATTACCTTATTCTTGTATAAGCCTAGGGTTGGTTGAGCATTATGGTTTTATGTTTTCTACACTACTTCATTATCCTTGTTGACATTTTTATAATCCTTATTAGTGGCTCAATATTACATGTATATCTCTTACCCCACCAAGTACCTAGTTACCAAAACCATCCAAAAATCTAATGATTGGGTGGTAAGGGCCACCAATGTTTGGGCTCATAGGGTTAATTTAGAGGGGTGTCCCTCTTACAGTTTTTGTCTTCTTTGTTGCTATACCTGAATTGCTTATGGAAGCTTCATGTTTCCCATACCTATTATTTTATGATGTTGGGTCATTATATTTTCATTGATTACTCATTCTATGTTGTAGTTCATTTTATTTTCTTATGCAACTTGGTAATATTTTTATGTAGAATATGGACATTATTGGATATGATGTTGATGTGGAGACATTCTTGATGATGGTGGTATGGTTCTCATATAATTAACCAGATATATTAATCTTTGGTATGCATTTATATTGGGATCTATTTACCACATGAGTGGTAACATGATTATAATGCATTGCATTTATACTTGATCTTTGTGCACATGGCTTAATGATTTACATATTGATTCTAAGTAGGCATGAAATTGGCAAATGTTATTATTGGAAAAACTAAAACTATAATGTCCTTAACCTTGAATAAGATGGTGTTATCTTATGGTATACTAGAATTAGATAGAGGTTGTGATTTTCTTTGGTGGGATTATGTATTTTATTAAATTGGGATCCATGATGAACTTTTATTTAGTGATATCCTCATAATATGGAATGTTTATCAAGCATGTAAAATTACCAATTGTCTATGTCACTAGAGTGATGATATATGAGACCCTTAGTTGTAGTGTTATTGCTAGATGCATGGTCTTAACAGGGTTTTATGTTATAACCTTGGCCAATATTAAATTATAAAAAATATAATTTGTAAATAGACTTTGGTGATACAAGCAATATGTTCTCATTACTATACAATATCAATGAATGCTTATTGGCCATAAGGTCATTTTTAGTGAGCTTAATTCCATTACTTAAGCAATGAAGTAAGTTATATTTATGTTCTTTATATGTGGATCCATATTATGGATTAAGATATACTATTATTGGTGTCATAGTGTTTTAGCTTCATGACATGTTTTCTTATATACCATTAACTCCGATGTTATAATACAACTCTTGTTTTTTAAAAGTTGGCTAAAATGTCATTAATGTATTGGAGGTTTTTCAATGATGTTTCCAAGGTGACCAAGGATGTTGATGAGGTGTCATGTGTGCTAGAATGATATTGAAAAAGTGTTCTTCAATGTTATTTAGTGTTTGACTTGGATACATAGTTGATGGATGATATTGATGGTATGGACATGTTGTAGAGATAATATGGGGTGTTATCTATGATTATAGTACTTATGAAAGTGAATGGAATTAATTAGAGTAGTCATTTGAAGGTCTAGGTTCAATTAATCATCTTGATAAATAAGACAAAGTGATCAAATTGATAGATTGGAATGTATATGGCATATGTATAGATTAGTAAGGATAAAGAAGAGGTTATGAGGCATCCATTGATGTTTTAGTAAAGTTTTGGTGTGTCATTTGGTCTTTTGGAAAGGGAAATATTCATATCATAGCTTAAGAGAAGCCAGACCATCAATACACATAATGAATATATGAATGAACTAGAAAGTTTGTGTATTTAGTGCAGGTACTCAAAAAGTCAACAATCATCAAAGCTTTTCATGGAGGTGTTGTCTATAGTACCAAGAAGGTACCCTAAATATTTTTAATCTTGAAGTGTTTTATAGCTCAATTTATAAACCTTAAAATTTTATCTTGTAGACTTTTATATACCATAAATCATCAATTTTAACTATGTTGAAGTCTAGGGTCAAATAGTCAAGATAGATCTAACATTGAGCATTTAATCAGGTGATGAAGATCTATGGTGAGCATGAAACCTATCAGATAGAGGTCAATGATGAGCACGTGATCATGAAAATTATGATCCAATGGAGCATATTGAGTTAATAAGTCAAAATAAGCTTAGAAGGCATGCATGGATGCCAAGTGGTGGAAGTTCATTGGAGACTAACTATAAGATGCACAGAAGGCATGTGGGGCTGCCAAGTGGAATGATCTTGGTAGCGAGGATCAAAGATCAATGATAAGAATTGAGAGTTAAAGATAGGAAACTCTTGAGAAGATTAATGAAGCTTGTTTTATCAAGTTTCTATGGGACATGAGATGAAGACACATGTCTACTATATTTACATTGAACAATGATTGTTGGAATTTGAATATTCAAATTAACAAAGAAAAAACCAATGTGTAGTATTTTGTTAGTATATTTTGATATAATATGAATTTATTGATGGAGTAAAAATAAAATTTGTAAATAAATTGAATAAACATCTATAAAATTTGATTATAATATTTGAATGTTCATATAAGAAAAGCTATTGAGCTCCAAATTTGATTAAAGGTTTGACCATGTTCTACAAGTGTCCTGAGAAGGGTAATTAAAGATTTCTTAATGGTATATTATTGTTTCAAGATGAAATAACTATTTTTTAGTGTTTTAAACTCCATGATTACAATCTACATGTATTATTTAGGTTTAAACAATCCATTTTCAATATGAACAAAATGTTAAAAGTTTATTGTGTTTGTTAAATGCACTAGTAGATTGAGTGACCATATTGAAAGAGTAAGTTGGAAGAGTTCTAAGTAGAATTGAAGAATAAAATAAGTATAAATATGTTTTATAAGTATAAAATATTTATGATAAGGTATTGTAAGTCATGATATGCCCATAATCAGAGTCAAAATAGCTTGGTTGTATTTTGATTGTATAGGACCAGTCTGAGTGGTCATTTTGAGAGAGTTATTTTTTACTGTTTAGAGCCTGAGTGAATCTATCCAATCAACATGGATATGTTTCATAGGTCATGTATGATATATTCATTCATTTTTTTGAGTTAATTATTTTATAAAAGTGTTTATATGCTTTAGTTCTATATGACATACTTTTTTGTGTTTCTACAGCTATTGATGAGCAGTCTATAATGGGTTGGTTCAAGGTATGAGATTGAGTTCTAGGTGACATAGACCTATATGAAATTAATCAAGGGCCTATTAGAGGCATGTTTGATATTTTTAAGCATTGGTTGAAGCTGAAGGTGGTCTAAGATTTTACAAGTGTAACATGTGGATGTGAAGGCCTAATTGTTTTAGGTCTCATTAAGGCCTAATGGAAGATTTGAAAGATAATTTCTGACCTATGGAGTTAAGTGTCTCAACAATGTAATGTTTATGGAGACATATTTATAGTATAAAACAAGTGTGTGAAGTATAGTGGTCAACCAAGATGGGCTAGATGAGTGAGTGGTATAAATACAAGGCATTGTTGGCCTATTTGTGTTATTGTGTAAGTGTGGATGCAAGCAAAGGAGATAACCTTTGAAAGAGAAGGTACATTTAATTGAGAACAAATAGAGAGTGAAGATTATTAGTCATGATTGTCTAATTAAGGTGATGAAGGTGAACACATAGGTCATTAAACCTAATGAGCCTATAAGATGCAGATTGAGTGAGTAAGCCCTAGAAGCTAATTAAGTGTGCTTAGTAGATGGATTGAAGAGTAGAGTAGGTTAAGGATTGTTTGCATGACCTATAGGTCATGTTTTTAATGTCTTGATAGAGTTTTTATAGTTTTTTTAATTGTGTATGTACTAAGATTTGATAGTAATCCAAAAGGGTGTTTGGATGCATGGATTATGTGTGTAAGTTTATGAGAGTGTAAAGGGGAAAGAGTGTAATTAAGATAATTCCATCATTAGGTGTGACATCATATCTAAGGTGGTGATCATATCAAGGTAGCTGAGTGGGTGCTTGGTTTCCTATGGGGTTGCTTCCTCCTTATGGGATGGGTGTCTCACTAAATTAAGGGATGGGTATTCCTTGATCAGTTAGTGCTCATCTAAATGTTGAATCTTGTCTTTATAGGATTGTAGTATATCTTGTATGGTTTAGTGGGTTTTATCCCCCAAGGGGATATCCCTCATATATCATGTGTTATGTGCTTAAACTTTCTGTATCTTCCTTGTTCATTGTAATGATTAATTTGTATGCATCATGATTATATGTGTTGAATCTTTAAGAGTTGGAATTAGAATTGGATTATCTAGCATCATTGATTCACCCCCCCCCCCCCAACTCAATGATTTTACCTCTAACATAATTCTTATATGATTTGGATAGTCATTGGTTATGTTAATTATGTGCATGTTAAAACTTAAAGCTTACCTTGTCAATGAACTTCTTGATATGCCTTGTGTCATGATTAATAAGATGTGAATGATTCCATATGATTGACAATAAACCTAGAATGTAAATGATGAATAGTGAGCTATGAAAGCCTCTAAGTTAATATATTGGTTATTAAATTAATTAATCTACCTTGGAAATGATTTACTAAATCATATTCTTCCTTAATAAATCGTTGAGCTAATTTGCAAGATTAGTCAAGTAATGAAATCTTACATAGTCATAATCATGTAAATTGAATGGAACAAATACCTATGTCTATTTAATAGCATGGAAGGATAGCTAAGGGATAATCAAGTAACATTTAGGTGTGATACCCTTTGGATGGCTCATAGGATGGTGATCTTATAGCATGATAAGTGATACTGTAGTATGAGGAGTAACTGATTCTTTGATGCTAAATGTATGCTTATTCAATAGGATACTCAGGTTGTTGATGTCATCCACTTGGAGTTGATAATTTTTTAACTAACTAATCTAATAAGAACAATCCTTCTACTTATATTCTTATCATGAGTTTGTATGGCCATCACCTTTTAGAGGAGAAAAGGATTAATATTCGTAAAGGACCTTGGATCATGATTGGTGACATATGGGGGTAGGACAAGGAATAATCCTCATTTGGGTGTTTTCCCAAAAGGGTTAGATCCTTTATCTTATGATATGTTGGCTATATCGATGATTTGGAACCTCCACTTATCGATCTCATGATGTAATAAGATTTGCCTAAGCACAATTGTGATATGGACCTTCATGTTTAGTCACTTGGATACCTGAGTTTCTTATCTATCATTGGATAACTAGACATAGGGGATGTGATCAATTCCATTATGTATGATTGTAACCTAATATATAATTGGGGATGTTAATTGTGAGTTAGTTGTACTTCTCTTAGAATTGTTGAGATACATTGCATTGCATTAACTTACATAGTGGGACCTTTTTATGTTCTATTATGTAATTTTATATATAGCTTTAAAAAACAATTTGGGGGTTGTTTCACATTCATAACCATTTATAGCTATGCACACTATATCACATACCTTGCCTAATGCATAATCCATCAAGCAAACTATTACATTTTTGCATGTTAAGGTATTACCATTAGATCAAGTTATATAATGATTGGGTTCTCAACATTTAATTGATAATATTAAAGCACTAAATATTTCATCTTATTCATTACCTATAGGATTTTTATCTTTGATAATTCTGCCATATGAGAGTAAATGAGACTCAAAACAGCATTTCATATTTTTTCATACAACATGTTTGGATTGTTTTTTCAATGACAAATTGATAACCAATTTGTTTCCAAAAAGGCTAAAAGATTATTCCTTGCATTGGTTTTATGATCTACTTGTTTAATTAGTCATAACATTTAATCCACTATAAAATCAAAATTTTGAGCCTTTTTAAATTAACTTTCATGAAAAGATTTCTTATGTGCAAATTTGGAAGATTAAAAAAAGAACTAATGAGCATATCAGTGATTTTGTGATTCATTAAAATACCATGCTTGAAAAATTAACTAATATTTTAGAATATAATTAATTACAAGACATTTTCAAACAAATTCTTCTTGCACCATTAAATACTTCATCTATATTCATAAAATGCAGGTCATTTAAATAAATTTGTCATAAAATAAGAGAAAGAGAAGTCAATATTATTAATTTGAATAAAATAAAGTATGCACCTAAATCTAATTCAAATTTATCAACAAACCATATACAATATAATCCAACATTTACTAAATCTGATGCAAAGGTCATAATTAATGTTAGTTTTGAACCTGCTAAAAAAATGTTTTATCAGATCAACCAAAGAGATAATTTTATAAATAACCACAACCACCTCACAATTTTTTTCAAAAGTTAATTGAATTAAATATTATTCCTCTACCACCACTACTTGAAGTAGATATGGATAAAACCTCAAGGCAAATATTTTGATAACAATGAATATTGTGATTATCATATATGTAATGGTCATTCTACTAAAACATGTTTCAAACATAAGAATATTATTAGTAAAACATGATAACATTATAATTTAAATTAGATATCCTATAAAGGAACCAAATCCTCAATAAAATGAAAATGCTAAATTTACTATTTTTCAATGAGTCATTTCTAAATCATGATAGAAATAAGGATAATTTAGAAATACATCATAATTAAAATGTTTATCCACATTTTGGGTTATATGATCATTAATTATATGGAATAATTGTTACAATTATTAAAACTATTCAATCATACCCTAAGATTAATTTTGATGATAGTGAGATAGTGAATGATGACTCTAATTTTCATGTTATATGTATATGGGCTTATATTATTTAATAACAATATCCTAGTGTGATATTTGATAATGGATCATATGAAAATTCATTAAAAATAACATTACTTAATTAATTATTTTACTCACAACATGACATACATGCAACTACTAAAAGTGACATGACATCCAATGGAAAACATCAAACCACTTTAAGAGAGATTGTATTACCTCTCGAAGCGATACTTTATATATTATCTACTCATTTTATATATATACCATAAATTAGAGTATTTGATAAAATATGAGGATGATATTTGTTGGAAAATGTTCATGGTGTGCCTTTTATGACACATATATACTTAAACTACATTCACTATAATAAAGTTGTCAAAATTTTAGGAATTAGATATGAGTATCCTCCATAATCAATGGTATCTCCTCTTGACCATCACACACCATAGTCAAATGATAATATACAAAAATAAAAATCATTTTTATATTCATTTAATTAAACAAAAAATTTCTTGTCAACCAATTCAAAAATAGATGTAAGGGTTCAAAATCAACCAATGTAAAATCCAACCTATCAGTAAAGGATTCTAATGCCCAACAAGAAAAATCACATGTCATTTCTCATAAATTGGTGATATATATAGATACAATTTTCACACAATATTATAAAAGTCCTAATTTTATTTCACCTCATTCTACATCTCCTAGAGATCCTCTTATAGAAAATTGCACGAGTAATGATCTCGACAATTTTATTACTACACATAATTTTTTTGATTTTGATATTGGCACATCTAATATAGTTTATTGAAATAAATGATTTAATTTACCACTTATCAAAGTTTTTTTAAATTATTATCTCTATGGGATCATTGGCTAGTTTGTTACAATTTAAATTATTATTAACATTTGAAAAACATGTAAATAATTTTTTAAATGATAAATATGATTATATATATCTTATTGACTATTGCATTTTATTTTGATATCTTTGGAAAAAATTATAATTTGATAAATTATTATAATCTATTGTATATTTTTGATTTATTTACCTCTTGTCTCTTATTGTTAACTCTCTAAATCTAAAAAATCTAAAATAATGGTCAATTATACCATTTTATGCCATGTATATCTTTGTTTTAATAATTTACGCTAAGAAATATTAAATATTCTAATATTAAACCATATAGTATAGGTTATTATTGTCTAATGTTCCTAATCCCAATCGGACATTTTCAAATTTTCACTCAAAAACAAAAAATAGAGCTCACAAATCCTAAGTTTTCCAATTTTCCACTTTTTTAGTTAGTTTCAATATACAAATTAGCCCTTATTCATGCAATATTTATATTTCCATGACACATTTCATATATATACTAAATTTTTTTACAACATTACATTTAAGTAAAAAAGGATGTATAATCAATAATTTTCATAAAAATTTTAGTCTTCTACATGTGTCAAAGTAACAACTCACATACAGATGGGTTATTTTGATCATTTATGGACATGTCATCATTTCTAATGCACCTTACATTGAGACATGTTGTTGATTTCATATACTATCTCCTTCATTCTACTTTCTAACATTTGATTGGTACTAGTTTCTATTCTAGTATCAAAATAAAAAAATAGAAAATAAAATCAAATATGCAATAATATAAAAACTTTAAAAATATTCTAAAATTTCAAAATTAAGAATTGAGCATGATTATACATATAATTTATATCATTATCACATATTATTTATCTCATGAGTAGTATATTTCATATTATTTTTATATCATGCATGTATTTTCACTCTTATTCATGAGTGTTATGTTGGACATACAAAATTTACATGGATCAAGGTGTTGGACTTGACTTTACTCAATAGACTTGCTAAATAGAGAACATCTTCCCACATGTTATAGTATATGTAGGTGTGATCATTCAATGACTCCTATATTTTTTAGCTATAAAATCTTTACAATTGTGTACATTGATATGTTATTTTATAGGACATCTTAACATTACACATGAATGGTTTAGATTACATTTATATTTATATGTTCCATTTATGTTATTTATTGTTACATACTAGATTTAATCTTTATTATCTATTATCTTTGAACTTTTGCCCTTGTGTTAAATTATTTGAACATCTTCATGAGATATTTTATGTGTATTTGTAACATGTGAATATGTCTATTTCATTTTTGACGTTGACCCTATGTTCTATGTCCCATTCGAATATGTCCCTTGCTTACAACATCATTTGTGTCCTTATGTGTACAATTATTTTCTCTTATGAAATTTGAACATGTCTATTTTGTGTGGCCTTTGTCCTTATTTGTATGAAATTTGCTTATTGTGTTTGTGATATTTTTGATCTTCTTAAGTTTTATGAGTTCCATGATCCATATCATGCACTAATATAATATATATCACACTAACTCTTTATTATATGAGCTTCATTGATATGCATTATTAAAGTTCTTATTTCTTATGTAACATAAGTGGTTCAAATTAGCACATATGTTATTATGCTAACATTCTAAATTATACAATATTGATTGATTATATATTAATATGCATGTTTCATTTAAATTTATTTTAATATGAATGACTTTTAGTTTCAATTACTTCACCTCAAAAGCGGGGAGTTTCAGTGGGATTTTCATACATCATATAATAATCCTTTTCAAGAGCAAAAATTAGTTTTGGTATTAAATAGAAATTTCAAAAGTTTCAAAATGGCTCAAAAATTTGTCATTATAACAAATTATGGGTTCATATTCCTTAAAAATGAATTCACACCTCAAGATAAAATTACAAATTCACACAATTTTGAGTACATGATAAAGGTTCATGTAGAAGCTTCAACCAAGATTTCACAACTAACATCTATATACAATTTAATATTCTAAATTTAAATTATGGAATGATACATGTTCATAAAAATTATGTTATTTTCAAATTTTCAAAACTATTTGGTAAGTTGTAGACATGATAGTAACATGGATGTAGTCCATTATTTTTTGACCATTCATTCTGGAAAAAAAATTGCTTTTGTATCTACAATCCACTTATAGTGATTGATTTAGTTTAAGTGCATAATGTATAGGTTAGAGTTTCAATGACCTATTGTATTATCTATACAAATCCATTTTGGATTTTAATAAGTTTCACATCTTAAGGATAAACATACTAGCTTAGTTAAATTGAGGTTTCTACGTCACTCAATGGGCTCTATTTTATATATAATTTTATAGTTTGATCACCTTAAAATTTATCCATTGGGTCAAAAATGAATAATCTATCCAAATATTTATGTAAGCATCATTTCCAAACAATATTCACATAATTAATTTTTATCTCATAGATATATTTGTAGTCCTCGCATGCTATCATTTCAAGATAAAATTTACAAAGTTCAAAAAAAATTCAGATTGTAAAAGCTCAAGCAATTTTTAAAATTTCAAATTTCAAGTTATTTTAAAATTTCAAAGTAAAAAACTTTCAAATTTCAATTTATAAAAAAAAAAATAACTATTTCATGTGTTTCATAGGGTTTCCTAAACTATGGTGCCCTGCATGATTCGAGTACTAGCTCAAAGACAAAGTATGTCTTACACACTAAGGTATATTTCTTGATTAATATAAAAAACTCATTTTTACATTAAAAATTAGTGAGGAGGTTTGGGGTAATTTATTCACCTAAATTTGGTCACAAATGCTTGACTATGTCAATTTTGGCCCTTCTCCACTTTAGTTAACTTGTGCACTAAATTCAAACTTATATTGACACATTGGCCTATCTTAAGTACATGTCAAAACCTTTTTGATTTATAATTTATCATCCATAACCTAAATAAATTCTATATCATATAAAAATTTTCCCAAACATTTTATTATATGGATCTAGACACAAATAGTGTTAAGTTTCCTTAAGGGTCAAAATCATCTAGTTTGGGTTAGGAGTGTCAAACGATCCCAACCCCTATGGGATGTTTCTATAACTTATCTTTTAATGGTCATATTTTAAAATAGAACCCTAATTTAATTCATATTATGTGTTTTTAGGACTCTAATTGTATTATTTCCTATTTTGGATTAATATAAAAAAACATTCAAGTCACTCAATATTCTACTTGGTAATTTCATTAGAGAGGCACATTTATACTAGTGCACATTGAGCAAAGCTTCACTATTCTTCCCAATTATAATTTTAAGAATTAAAATCACTCCTAAACAAAGTCACAATTCTTTTTAAATAAACCCAAATAAAATAATGACCAATTATTTGAGCCATATTTAGATGTATTCATATCATCAATGGAGTGAAATTGCATAAATCACTCTAGATGGGAGAACTATGTGGGCTTGAAATCCCTCCTCAGAGTATTGGGCATGTGAGAAATGTTTAAGAATCATGGGGTTAATTAAGGTCAAATCAAAAAAATTATACTCCATTTTTTTGTATTTACAAGTTTTCAATCATTTCAAAACCTATTAGGGTTTCAACCTTAGAGAAACTATTTATATGCCTTAAGCACACTCCTGAAGGTCAAATAATTGCTTATATACCAATTTCATATGTTGTACATGTTTTTTCCCTAATTTTATTATTTTATATTAAGGATGAAACCATATATTTTATTTTATATGTGATAGATAATAATGATCCTATTTGGATGGGCATGACCTTCCTCACCCTTCATTTTCAATTTTTGGGTTTATGCAGCCTATTCTTATTTTCCTATTTCAATCTTCTACTGGTCAACATAGTGAATTATAAAATATTTAAAAAAAAATTCATTCATTTTCATACTTATATTATCATAATTTTTTTATACCATGTAAAATTTAGTATTTAATGTTATTATGCTTGTTGAATGTACACTTCCAACATTTTTTATTAATTTTATAATCATTTTATCAAAATTAGGGTTAAATACCACATCAATTCATATTTAGATAAAATAATATCCATGAAATCAAGGAATAAAAATTAATTATATAAATTCTGAACATTAATATTTCTATTTTATAATCAGTGGCATATATGCATAATCTTTAGCTAGTGATTCCCTACTACAAAATCCAAACACTTTTTTGTTTGAATATGAAGGCATGGGATAATTGAGATGAAACCCTATACTTAAAATGAAATATTAAGTATATTTTAATACTCTTTGGAATATGTGAACATAATATGGTCATACTGATAATAAGATTAATATATTGATCCCTTACAATAGAGGTTGATCCCTTTATACTTGCAAAACTAGGTATTTGTGTCAAGGAAATAAGAAGACACAATTATGACACTTAGTGAAATTAAATTTTTGTGAGATCACTAATTGATATCATTTCAATATAGTCTATGTGGATATTATTAATTTGATAGGATAGTGGTAAAAAGTGTAACCATCTCAATGGCTTATGGTTGGTTCCCTTCTATTGAAACTTTAATGTATAGTCTTAGGAATACACCCATGAACTTATCATATTTATCTAAATAATATTATATCCTTGTTTAGGATTTAGTTACATAGGAAAACTTATATTTATAATAATATGTCACCTTAAGTTTTTATATATATATTGTTTTTCTCATTTTGTGTCCCCTCTTTAATCGTGCCACTTGGTGGTCAATCCAACCTCACTAAATACTCTTGGTTCAATATATGTCATGTGAGATATAACCACTAAATGACCCATAGTGGCTATGATGGAAACATATGTCAACATCACATTATCTTACATGGGTCCCTCTTTATGGATTACATGACTCTAAGAATCTATGACTATGACACATGTCCATTACTTAAATGCCACATATTATTATCATCAAAGCTAATATGGGATGAATATTATGGGCACGAATGTATGTTTAAATATATATTATGATATATTATAGTTTAAATCCATGGATATATGGATTTAAAGATTTAGTTTTAATATTCTTTTAAGTTCCATAGGGTTCAATACCTCATGAAAATAGAACTAAGTGAATGAGGGTAATCTATATGAATGGATGCCATGTCAATATTAAATATTAAAAACATTTTGATACCACATGTGTAATGTACCCACCACAACCTCACTTCACACGTAGTGTCACTCTATTGAAATGCACTTTGTGAGTTTGTGAAATTGGTGTATGTGTGAAAGAGTGTCTTTTACCTTATAATTTGGATCACATCCATCTTAAATGTGAATCCCAATAGTTTTTAAATTTGAGAAATCTTGGGAGCCTAAAAATATTATATAGATTTAATTTTTATCTATAATTTGAGTTTAATTTTGAAGACCTTAATGAAGGCAACACACACACACACACACACACACACACACACACACACACACACAAACTAGTGGGGATATGGATGAGGTCTAAGTGATATGAATCTAGTATGGCTTATATGTGGAATGAATATAAAAATAGAAATATATAATGTGACTAATTTTATCATAAGATATTCATTGGAATAATTATTTAAAGAGGCTCGAGACCTTATAATTCATTCTCAAATTTAAATGTGATCTATGGATTATATTTTAATTGATATGGTCATGTTGTGATGAAATGTAATTTTATAGATATTCAAAAGTTTAAATTAAATAAATTAAAAAAATATAGAAATATAATTTTAAACCCATATCCATATGATAAGTTTTATTTCTAAAATCACATTATGGGTTTAGAGAGAAATACAATAACACTCATTCCATTTATGTCAGGAGCAAAAGTTTATATCTAGGTAGCCCATGGAGTGGGTGCGGATGTAATATAGGCAACACTTATTATTTTATGACCTAAATTAGTGTTTATTTATTTTTATCTTGAAGTGACTTAGGAGGAGTCATTTTTTTTTGGCCTATAACCCACAAGTCCTAGGGTCATAACCTAAAATATGCTTGAGATAAGTTGATATTAACTTTGTATTGCTTCCATATTAATTTGAAAAGATTAATTATGGATGATGGTGAAATATTTGATGTTTAATTTTGGTTTGAACTGTATATAGAGGTTTTATGATGATTAATGGGATCATATGTTAAGTTGTGTTCACATTATTAAGTTTATAATAACATAATTATTGTTAGTTACACAATATTATGTTAATAGGTTTTTGTGTGATATGTTATTATTGTGAATAAAAACAATAATATATGGGGTACTTTTATATGGTTTGGAGGTTGTTATTTTTTGAGGGTTTATAGGGATTTTGGGATTCCTATATTTAGCTCATGCACTTTATATATAAGTGTGTTGTAATATCTCATATATAGTGATGAGCTAAAGAATTGAATGAGAGTATTAAAATATTATTATGTTTAAATCATTCATTATTATTCTATGATGTTTGGCTCATTAATTATTGATTAAAATATGTTTTTTACTAATATCTGGTATCAAAGTAGTTTGACTTGTGCCTGTGATGGAGCAGAAAATAATTTGTAGGGGAAATTGTCATGTGCATCACCTCTTAAGATGACAATACAAATTATTTTGTGAAGAGTTTATAATAATATAATTACTATAGGTTAGATTTTTTGTGCATTTATGATATCCACATTAGTGAGTGGACATGAGAATGGATTATTGAATTTGCAATGATATCTTGGTTATTTTGCATCAAATGACTTCACATAGCCATACCAAAATAACTCAAGGAGACTTAGACACTCTTACAACATTAGGCAATGGCATTATCCTATTATTATTCTTTATTTATTTATGTCATTCTCCTAGTACTTATAGTCTATATATTATTTTTGAACTAAGGATTCTTATTTTGATAAATTAATGAACCCTATGGCTTGATCTTAATTAAGTGCATCAGATCTCATTGCAGGCTTAAGATCCCCTCTGGTGTCTTGATCTTGTCTCAAAATTTCTTATAACTATAGGACTCGAGCTTGATCTCATGGTGCCTCCATCAACTTTACACTTTGTTGCATCTATATCTTCTTTATTTTATTAGATCAAATAGTGGATGAAAAATTGTTAGAGTCACCTTAGTATTCAACTCCACCTTGGTGGATCTAGGATTGGATAGGTCTCACCAAAATTTTCCAACTCATAATTCTATCATATTCACACTCATCTTGATGTTACTAATGAGTTTTCCACCATTGTATAAATTTTTGGATCAGTTGGATTTGATTGACTTCCAACTCACCTTCTAGATCACCATTTGTTCCTATTGTTAACCTATGACCCCTAGCTCACCACTCCTTAAGTCATCTACCTTTGCATCCATATAAAGTGTTTGTTATGTTCAAGAAAGACATGTTTCTCCATGATCTAAATATATGCAGTCATGTTTGCCATCTTTTTCATGATTTCACCTATTCTACTAGAACAGATTCAATCCCCTGTAGTCTATGTGCATCCTTTCTTAGATCATGATCTTCGATGGGTTTTATGTTATAGGTTTTTTTAATCATGTTTGTCAAATTTATGGTTTCATCATATTAAGATTCAAAAAAAAAAAAAAATTATAAGTTTAGAATTTTTTTTCATGTCAATAAAGTGTGTCATCATTATCAAAAACAAAAATTTCTATTGTATAGGTGCATTATCATGAGAACCTAATGTCCTGAGTCATATGTGTCATTTATGTGTTTGGGGGAGTCTTGTCATAATAAATGACATGAGATTCAATATCTTATCAGTTGAGTAAGCATATTCACCTACTGGAGGATGGAAGAAATAGAGGTAGGAGGCTTTCTATGCCTCTCATTAGCCACTACTGATGGGGCCACTTCTACTTTAGTGGTACATTTGATTTTTAGTTGTGTGTTTGATTTTAGGTATGTGAATAAGAATAAATTTTGTATACCTATTCATGTTTGTAATAAGTGAAATTAAAAAAAATCCCTTTGTAATTTTTTTGAATGTTTGAAAATGAAGAGAGATAGTAACTATATTGTACATTATAATGTAATTTATGATAAGCCACTTGTAAAACCATTTATTTTGTAATTGTTGGTAATCCATATATAAAACCATCCGTAAGGTTTGTGATTTTCCTATCAAAACTATTGAATCATGAGTATAGGTATAAATATGGGATAGATTTTTTCTCCATGTTCACATTAAGGGGGTGTAGACTAGGGGTTAATAATGTTCACAAGGGGTGAATGTTAAGGTGTGTTCACATTATTAAGTTTTTAATAATGTAATTATTTTTAGTTATACAATATTATGTTAATAGGTTTTTTTGTGGTTTTTTATTATTGTGAATAACAACAATAATATATAGGGTACTTTTATATAGTCTAGAGGTTATTGTTTTTTTAGGGTTTATAGGGATCTTGGGATCCACATATTTAGCTCATGAAATTCTTATATAATTGAATTTTAATATCCCATATATAGGGATGAGTTGAATAATTTAATAATAATATTAGAATATTATTGTGTTTAAATCATTTTTTATTATTTTGTGATTTTTGGCTCTTTCATTGTTTAGTAAACTCTAATTTTTACCAATATCATACACCTTGTGAATGTAAAATCTAAAAAAAATCAGGTTAGTAAAACATATTAATACTCTTTTATTTTTTTGGAGTAGCATGAGAGGGCGTGTCATGTTGGTATTAGAGGAAGGTAAAAAATTGTTGACTTATTTCAAATATTATAACATTTATGCTTGTGCAATAAAACTATGGAAACATTTATGAGAATAAATCATTAATATGATGGATATATTTTTATAAACTAATAATGATCACTCATAACTCTTCCCATAAAAATATGTTGGTCTCAAAGTGAAAAAAATCAGATTTTTTTCATACATAATAGATACTTGAATAGTTTGTAAGTCCTCTTTTTAAAATATTAATTGGATAGGTAATTTAAGTCTAGCATGGATGAAATTTGGTAAAAGTAAATACCAATTTAAAAAGAGTGAAATGTAATTAGTATCAAAATATTATAACCTATCAACTGAAAAACACAAGTAGCTTAAAAATCCCTGCCAACTACATTTCACAATTAAACTTAGTTATTTCCTAGAATTTCCCACTTTGTAAATAAACTAAAAATGTTACTTTAGTTAAAATATTAATTTGGTAATTCAAACAATTTAATTTTAAATATTGTATATAAAAAATATAGTAGTTGGTAGTTCATAATATCTTAAGTTTATAGTTTAAGACTTTCTTAACAAAATGGATTTCCAACTTGAAATTGGCATATGTAGAAGATTTAACTATTATGTAACTTTAAATAGTCTTACACGAAACTCACATTTTTATAGATCAATTATAAAAGATTTAGTGGTATAAAATTTAGTGTCATAAGAAGAATATATATATGTGAAGAAGGGAACCTTGTGAAGTAAATCATGTGAGAATCCTTAGCAACCATCTCAAGTATGTGAGAGTTTGAAATCATGGAGATGTATTATATTAAATTAGGATATGAAATATCTATTGATTACAGCTTGGGATTTAAAATTACCTAATATCAAACTTATTATAATTTTCATTTTCATTTTATCCTAATTTAACTAACACTCAAATTAGTTGATTAAGACTAATTTAGCATAAGTATCCATTTAACTTAGTTTATTTAATGATCTTATCTAGAAAGAACATGGTGGAATTTGTTAGTGTATATAAATTCCATTCATATCTTTTAATGATGGATGAACATACTCTTGTGGGTTTACAATATCTATTTATTGATGAAATTATTGATAGATATTCTCCCCTACTTCATTACATTTATTGGTTATATGTTGTTTATATGATGAGATTCATCTATTTTAACTTGATTTACATTTAATGGTCTTATTGATTGTATTTATATTTTTAAATAGTATTGAAATATATTAGTGTATATGTTTGAATATTTATAGATTTATAATAATAAGTGAGAATATTGTTCTAATAATGTCTATCTATACATAAATGCATTATTTAAACCATGGAGATTCTAAAAAAGGAATTTAAAGTGTGATTTGATCTACTATGTAATGATCTTATATAATATCGCAACACATAAACTTAAAAATTATAAAAATAAATCTACCATGACAATAAAATTTGGTGATACATGGATCCATATGCAATGGCATATGGGAAATTTGTATCAACAAATTATATGGGATACCTTTCACACCATATCCAAGTGCATGTTTCAAAAATACTTAAAAGTAATATGATTTAATGATGGAATTGGATGTATTAATATGTGTAAGATTACACCTTCTTTTTCATTACTGGAAAAAAATTAAGAATTGGAATCTCAATTGCTTAATAAGAGAAATGTGAGAAAGAATCTTAGGAGGCTTTGCATACATAGTGAATCAATAGTGTGTGATCACACTATGTAAATAATATTATTAACAGGGGATGGAAATAATTTCCTCATTGACTATGTTATCATTGATGATAGCATGCAATCTTTACTTAAATATATAATGGCATGGGTGATCCAAGATGCTTCAAGCTTAATGAAATCCTATTTAGATAAAAAAATGAAATTGTGGGTTAGTTTAATAACCCTACTACTAATTAACTCTATGGATTTAAATGAGGCCAATGTTCTTTTAAAATATTTCCTTGATAAAACATGAAATTGTATAACTACATGTGCCTTGTCATTGTTAGGTTAAAAATAATTCTTATTATCACAATATCTAAGGATATGAACATGTGTAAGTTTAAAATAAAATCCATATAAATATTAATGGAAATTAATAACCATCATTGGGTGTAGATTTTCTATGGAACATATGAGGTTTTATTGAAATATGATAATTACCTTAGCCAAATGTTATTATTGATAGCATTTGGTTGATGTTAGTGTTTTAAAATATAATTCTTTGATTATTTTGTGAGTTCAAATTCTTAGTAAAAATTAATTTATAGTGTGTAAAATTTGAATATGCATGATTGATTTCATCATCCTACGTTTCCCCTAGTTAGCCATGTGAAGTTAATATCACATGGAGGTATTTTGAATTTCATTGCTTTTTAACTATTTTTGGATGTATGAGACCCTATTTTTTGATAGTATAATATAAATTCAAAATTTCATAGTGTAGATGAATGATATGTATGCAATGGATATCTTCCTAGATAACACATTATATTGTGTATGTATTCAACCTATGTTGACATTCAAAAATTATGTGGAATGTAAAAATACTCATTCAAAAATGAGTAAAATGCATGGAATTAAAATATAACATGTATTTTAAAATTATATAAATAGTAGTCACTTGTAATGAAAAGGTGTTCTAAAAATATAGATATTAATATAGAGATCTAATAATGGTTTTCTTGAACATCTTTCATCCTTGTTCTATGTGTAGTAAATGATTTTTTTCACTCAAATATGTTTATTAATTTATAATTGATAATGAGCATTCTATAAATTATAGTATGCATTTATATAATAACTATATAATTCTTAATCTAAGTACTTTTTTTGTTCTATGACTATGAATGCATTATGTTATTATTTCCAACTTTCAACATAAAACATAAATATCCTATTTTGATGGGTTTTTCAAGAACCTATAATAGTAATGGTGCAGTGAGTGTGGAAGATAAAAAAAATTATGATATCTTCTAATACATAGATATTTGGAATGATGGATTGATGAAAAAATTCAAAATTTATCAAAAGAAGAAGCAAAAATAATAGGAAGCTCTGTGAAATAAGTTATTCAAGAGCATATATATGAAGTTTAGTAGTGAATTTTTTTTGGGCTACTAGCTTCATGGTTATCAAGACATGAATACTATTATTTTCAAATGATAAAAATAAAATTTCTAGTTTGGATGGAAGAGAGACTATAAATCTTTAAAAAATTAGATACTAATTGGACTTGTGCAATAGATAACTAGGTAAAAACTTCTATCGATAGATACATCACTAAATTAGACGTACAAAGATACATTGCATTCAAGGCTATTTAGTATCTATTTTTGAGAGGTATTAGAGTCATTTTTTTGCAGTGACTATCTATTCTTGTCAAAATTTTGGTTATAGAAAACACTATGGTGCCTAATCCTACCAACATGGAGTAGACACTACAAGACAAATGGGATGTATACAATAATGAATTGAATGATTAAAATAAGAATGAAATATTGAAAAGGAATAGTATTTTGAATAAGTTATCAAATTAATAATATTAATGTAAATCCAAGTTCCATTATAGTAGATGTTGTAGAAATGGATCATTATTTTTAAGGGTAAACATCTCATGTACCTAATTTAACATCAAAAATAAGGAAAAGTGTAGAAGTTAGTAAAGACAATACCTAGTTTTAAAATGTTATAGATAAATTAGGGAAGTAGAAAATAGATACCAAAAAAGTGTTGCATAGGAATAAAATTGTTGAGGTAATATTTAAGGTTTCACTAAGTCTCAAGGCATTACCCAAGTCTACTACACCACCACCATTGATTTCAAGTGTGAACATAGGAGGCATTGACACCATATGATGGGCATGTTGACCTTGAGTAGTATTTTCTAACTTGAAAAATGAGGTGGAAGATAAAAAATAATAATTGTAGATTATTTAAATAAGTGTGAACTCATAATATCCCTAACATTAAGATATATATACTTCATCTAAAAAATAGATGCTACCAAACTAATTTTTAAGGATGTCAAAGACCTATTGATATGATAATTCAAAGTAAATAATTATGTGATTTAAACAATCCATGAGCTAATATAAATTCAATAAATATCAGGTGAATTCATGTGGTATTATGATCATAATTTTTTAATGTAATTAATAAATTAGACTTTATATTTGAGGATAAATGTAAAGTTACTTGGTTTGTATAATGCCTACAACCTTATAGTAGGGTTAACATTATTCAAACACACTTTGATAATAAGAAAGATGCTCAAGAAGTTGTGCTTCATGTGGAATAGATAGAGGATTATGGATATATCCCACAACCTAATGTGAAAATTTATTCAATGATATATGTTATAATACCCAACAAGGAAGAGTTAAATGAAATAAATAGGCCCAAGCTAGGCATCTAGTACAAAAAATATTAAAAATAGGGTCACCATCTAAAATTTAAGACATAGTTATATGAAATTTATCATTTAGTATGGAATGTGACTGCAAAATTTCATTTAGTACAATAGTATACTAAAAAACCTTAGATCTATAATCTAACTTCTAAATGTCACATAATCACATTAACAAGAATTTTTAGATTTTCAATATTTGAAGGAAGAAATCACCAATAATGTCTTCATATTCATAACATATTAGATTCCCTTTGTTAAGATGGGAATCCAAATCTTAGATGCAAACATGAATTATATGGCACATAATATTCTTATATGGGTGCCAAACTCACCTATGTATCAACCACAAGATCTCATAGATTAGAGACAATAAGCTCTTTAGTATCTTTAGTAATGAGTGGGATGGACTCCCCTCTATCCATAGTATCAACAAGCATGTAACTCTATGTCACCTCAACAACAACAATCAATATGGGATCCATCTTCTCCTCAAATAACATATAGGGTATATTATGGACATCAACAAAGGGGTTTGGGTTCTCCTCATAAGCAAGGAGGATATGAGGGTTCCTAATAGTCATGATGGGGCTTTCAACAAAAACAAGGAGGATATAGAGGAAGATACCAAGGGGGATATAATGTAATAAATAATATATAAGATCAATGACCACGGAATCCACCAATTATTTATATTTATGTTTAGATTAAAATCACTTTACAAACTAATCCTTAGAGTTAAATATATTGTGTTTTTTTCAAAATATCAGAGCAACACCACACCAAGGATTTCCTCGCTTTAGAAAATTATTGAAAAGTGAAGCATGTGCAAAATGTAAACTTGATAAATTCTCACTCCAAGAATCTTGCATTTATAGAATAAGTTACATGACATAAACATGTAAAGTAGGGAGTAGATTCTTTATAAATTCTACAGGATTATATAATCAGAAAGGTCTTGTAGGATAAATATATTGACCCTGTAATATAAAGGATTTGATGTACCAAGTAACCTAAGTTTTGTATAAAATTAAATAACAAGCTATATTAGAGCGAGATATTATGGTCATTAATGTGTATATGCATGGGAAAATTATGTTCATCATGAGATAATATGGATTATTTATTACCTTGAATGACCTTCTTGAACTATACGTATTATATGAAATGTATATATTTTAGAATATTAAAAATATCTTAAATAATTTTTTGGAGTCACTAAGGAGTCAATAGTGTATTAAAAATGGTGTATGGTATGTGAAACATAAGAATCCATGAGATATTTAATCTTGTATGTATATTGAGTTTGTATGGTATGAATTACCAAACACTATGTTTGATTTTAGAATCATAGTCAATATGATCCATTGATCTACATGGGAATATATTTGACAACTAACACTTATTTATAGTCCAATAATACTAAGCCTCATAGACTACGACAACATAAAACCTATTGGTCGACTATAGGATATGGAAATCAAAATTACATATCTAAGCTTGCGAGGATAATTTTAATTAATTGATATGAACAATGATGAAATGCACTTTCCTACATTGATTGGTAAGAAATGGGCTTATAATGGTCAGATGACTAGTAATACATTACATAATTAGCTGGAGTTAAACCAAGGGAATAAAATTATAATTATACCCCTGAATAAAACTAAGAATAAATCATTTATCATACCCAATAATATGGATTAAATCATACCCAATAATATGGATTCACCTTTCACATATCAACATAATAGTTGGTTTAAGGTGGGCACTAAAGAAAACCACAATACATTGTGAGTTGTAAAGTATCAATTTTTACATCCAAAAATAGAGCCCCAATAATATCCAAAACAAAATGAACACCTCCTTTCTAGACCTCTGATAAAAAGAGTCCCAAGTTTAATAGTTTTAAATAGAATACTTTAATTCACCATTTATGCAATCAGTAACTAGTTTCGATGTGGAATTCATATATAAATTAGGTTTGAAGGATATGGACTATATTAAGCCAATCAAATAAGGCATTTTACTTTGGGAGACTACATCTTTAATTAGTGGTGATTCAGACACTCACATGTTGAAATGGGTAAGAAGTAATCTTGAGGTTTATTTAATGTGCATGATTTTTTCTATAGAATACAAACTACATCATTATTTTGTAAATGATAATTTGGATCACTTCATCTTCAAACTAAATCATTATTTGCCTAATATAGGACACAATATTAGTGCATTAAAATATATACTGAAGGTACTTTTTGTGACTTGGTGACAATGCACAAGATAAATAAATTTTAATGGGATGAAGATTATGAATTATTGAGAGCTTGATCCTAAATACCAAATAACATTTTTAAACACTATTTTTTTCCAATAAGGGTAGTGTTTAGATATGCACATATATAGATGTGTAGATTTATGGTCTATGTAAGGTGTATAACCCAAGTATTGGGTACATGTATTTTGGTGTAAACTAGAATCACTCCCAATAACATGGTACATGCATAAAAAATGTATAAGGGAGACTAATAATTGGTCGTAGACCCAACAAGACTTTATTTAGACATTTATTTTTCAATAAGAGAAATCTGTAGTAGACCAAGCTCTACAAAAACAAAAGATCTTAATATTCCATGGTCAAGGAGAGGATCTTAGTAACACACTAGACTCTACTTCACATGAGGAAGTGGCTAAGGATTTAAACATAACTCTAAAAAATTATGAAAAAAATAAATAGAGAGAAAACTCTCTGATAAAATAGGATTAATCTAATGACAATGATGAGGACCTATATTTCAATGGATTCTTTGAGAGAGAGGGAAAAGTGGATGAGACTAAAGCCAAAGTCATAGACCAAAATGAATATCAATAGTTGTGAAATATTATAATTTATAAGCAATAAGGGTATACAATAGTGTAAGGCTCGATTCAAAGTGATTCTAACAAAATATACCAAGAGCCATTAAAGATGTGGGTAGGGAACATTGGGATAAATTCTACACCAAAACTTGTGAATTGGGAAATTAATATATGTAGAATGATATTTCAAAATGATTACAAATACTATGATTTTATCAAGATGTATTTCTAAAAAATATTTCATAAGTGAAATGGGTATATCCTTTCCTAGGGGATATTCACATAGATCCAAAGGAATCTACATGATCTGTGAAAAATAATCCATAGATATTAAATCCAAACATAAATTTGAAGGTAAATACTAATTTCAATTGGATATAGGAAGCAAGAATTATATATCTAATGGAAAAAATAGATTGGGTTATCCCAATGGTGGTGCATCCTAAGAAGTCTAAATAAATTAAACTATGTGGGAATTTTTGTGCACTAAATGAATCCTATATAAACAATCCCTTTCGAATCTTATTTACATATGAAGTGCTAGATTTAATCATAGGACACAAATTCTACTCTTTTATAGATGGATTTAGTGGCTATCATCAAATACCAGTTGTATAATAATATCAAGTTAAAACCACATTTATGACATAATGGTGATATTTGACATACAAGGTAATGTTTTTTGGTTTGAAGAATGCTCCTATTATGTTTTTTAGGGTTGTAGTAACTAAAGTATCATCCACAATTTATTATAATTATACTTAGATGATTGTGTTTTTTATTCTTTGTTGAATGACCATCTATCCAATTGAGGTTAATGTTGGAACACTGTTGAGCTATATGCATTATCCTAGATTTGAATAAGTGTTTATTCTTCACACCTTTTGGTGTCCTATTGGGTCATATAATATGTAATGATGGGATTTTGGTGAACCAATTTAAAATTATAATTATTATAGGTATGATACCTCCTACAATATTTAATGTTGTGGAACATTATTGGACATACAAGATAGTACAAGTAATTCATAAAAGTATATGAAACTATATACACTCTTATGGAAAATTTATTGTGTAAATATATTAGGTTTTAATGGAATAAGGAGTACCAATCAAGTTTTTTGAAACTAAATTAGATATTGGTAACAATGCCCATTGCATTTTGGTATTTCTCAATTGGATCAAAACTTTTCACATTCATGTTGATGCCTTTAGAACTATGGTAGGAGTTATTATCACACAACCAAAAGATGGAAGATTGGATCATACCATTCACTTTACAAGTTTAAAAATCTAAGTTACAAATAAAAACTATAAAACTATAGAAAGGTAAGTTGTTGTAAGGGTATTCACAATGTAGAAGTCTAGACACTACCTTCTAACAATGCTATTTCAATTATCTACTTCACCTTCCTCTACAATAACTGATAAATAAGCCCACTTTATGAGGAATAATATCTCTATGGTTGATGTTGTTTTAATATTTTAAATTTGGAATAATGTAATATCCCTTCCAAATAGAGATATATGAAAGCCACAAAACTATGATACCAAAGACCAAAGCTCTGATACCACTGTGATGTCCCTTACTTAGGGGCTCCTTTTTTCCTACAAATGCTCTGATACCACTGTAATATCCCCTTCTAAACAGGAAATATAGCAACAAAAAAACTCTGAACCAAGATATAATCGCTGTTGAATAAATTCAGAAAGATCACAATAATATAGTCTCTTAATAACAAATTACAGATTGTATCACTTGTCCTTCTAAATTATTACAATTGCAGTCATCTAATATGCATATAACTATGAAATACAGTCTTGAAAACCCTGGCTTTGCAAATCTGGAAGTGCAAATTGAGTTCTGGAAAGTCTCGGCCCTTATGTGTCAACACACAGTCGCCGTCGTCGGTCGATATCTCGCCGACGTCGGTCTCTGCCGGTCAGATTTCTGCCGACGTCGGTCTTCAGTCGACCGATGTCGGTCGCTGAAACCCTCTGTCTGCCGAGGTCGGTTCCTGCACTGATCTGTACGAACCCGTACGGATTCTGTATGGCCGCAAGTTAAGCACAACTTCCCTGTTTTCAACCCCTGATCTGAAGATATATGTCTCAAGCACAGTAGATCTCTAGCTGTATAATTTATTGAATCAAAACATAAAGCAATAAATACCTGGAATATCTGTGATAACTTCTGTGTGAAGTTATCTCTCAAACCTGAAATTCTGTGATAACTTCTGGATGAAGCTATCTCTCACTTTGGCAATAGATCAGCTGATATTCCACAGCCTCTTAATTGCACACACTGAAGAGGGAACGTTTTCCAATGCAAATGGAATCCTTGAACCCTAGGCTCAGTCTTCACAGAAGAAATTCTCAAAATCAATATCAATATTCAATAGCATAATGAACAATGGCCTCCATGAGAAACCCTTATACCCTCAAAAGATATGCTTGCCCTAATTAGGGTTTCTTAAATTAGAATTAGGGTTTCTAATTAAAAATAGGCTAAATAATTAATATTTGATTAAATCAATCAAATATTAATAACTCCCTCAATACATGTCGGATCCACGAACCGATCGAAGCTAGTGAATCAGGGAGTGATTCCGCACATAACCATACCACAATAAAGGCGCTCCGCTACATATCAAATATCCCTAAAAAGTAGGAGCTCAGGCCAAATGTGTCTGAAATACCCTGAATGAAAATCAAATGTAGAAATCTTGTGAATCAAAGTCGAGCCAAGCTCCATTATGACCCTCTATCCATCTTATTAGCCTACGAAGGTCGCATAATAGGCTAACCATGAACTCAGAACATGTCAATTGAAAAGGGGACATGACAAATAAATGTGAAGTCTGGGAGATAAAATGTGGGACCTAACTACATGAGTTACATAGGTAGTGGTGATGAACATGAATAACTCCAAGGAAAATCATGATATGCTCATTTATTTCATGTCTTTGTGATTCCAAAAAACATGGAAGATAGTCAATTTATTAGAACAATTAATTTTTGCTATGCACTATGTGGAAACGGATAAAAAGTAATTGATCATGATATCCATTTTATTCAATATCATTAATGGGTTCTTGTATAAGATGAGGAAAGATGATGTACTACACAGAGTGGCTTTGGTTATGAACAATCAAAACTTTTAAAATAGACACATAAGGGAATTTTAGGTGGAAATTTTGTAGGGTAAACCATGAAAAAAAGATATTGCAAAATATACTATGGTGGCCTATGCTTTTTCAATATGTGTACTGAGTGGAAAAACATTACAACATCTAGAAAAGGATGGAGAAGCTTAATTAGAGAGATGAAACTCAATTCAATCCTATGCAAGATAAAAATCCATTCGAATAGTGGATAATATTTTTTGGAACCAATCAATCCACCTAATAAGTGTAGTCATACAAGGCGCATAATTACTATGAGGAACTAATTCACTAAATGGGTGGAACCTATTATGACACCAACTTGCACCATCAAGGACACAACCAAATTTATACATGCAAATATATATCTATATTTAGATACCATTTGAGATTGGTTAGTGATAAAGGAACACATTTCCTCAATAACTCCATCAGGACTCTGATAGATGATTTTATCATATCACACCAAGAAAGCACATCATATTATCCACAAGACAATGGATAAGTTGATGCATCAAACAAATTCATTGGTATGATGATCATAAAAATATGCAATGGTCAACGGGATTATTGAGAGGATTGAATTCATATGATCCTATGGGTCTATATAAAAAAATACAAGTGTGCAACATGTTTCATTCTATTTCAGTTGGTTTATGAACTAGAAGAAGTTATGCCAATGGAGTATATAGTTCATAGTCTAAGAATTGAAATGAACACATGAATATAAGATCATGATTCTCTTCAATAAAGGTTAATGGTTTTAACAAGTATGGAATAAACTAGGAAAATAGTAAACTAGACACAATAACTCACCAAACAGAATCATAAAGCATGGCATAATTTCAATCTATGATCTAAATAATTTTTTCCATAACAAGTTGCATTACTATATGATAGTAGATTTAGAGAATTTATAGGAAATATGTGCATTTGATAGAAGGGACCTTAAATCATTCATTTTATCTCACAATAAGGAACAATTATATTAAAAAAAATTTAGGGAACTATTCTACCAAAACATGTAAATGGATGCAGGCTTAACCCTTCCTATCAATAATATCTATCAGATCTCACGGAAAATTGAGAGAGGGTGTTGATTAACACCATGTAGTTCAGGATTTTTTATAATGTATTATTTTCCTATTATGGAATTAGGTTTGTGTGTTTTCGTATAGTGTAATATGTATATAATAGGATTTCAAAACTAAAGTGGAAAAGTAAAATTTTCATAATGGGATTTGAGAAGAAACCCAACATAGAAGGAGAACCATTACACAAAGTCACCAATTAAATTTTATAATGAGGCATTGATAAACAAGGTACTAAGGAAGGATAATCAATGTTCATTATAAAAATCCATTAATGGCAACACACTTAAAATATTTCATCTTTCTCAAAAATGAATAGTGTGTAAGATTTGTGGGATGTACAATAAAACAAAGTGGTTGAGAGAAAATATGGAATGTCACATAAACAACTCTCATTAAGTAAACCAATGCTCTAAACCATTGAATAACTAATTCCACATTATCAATAACTGGTTACAATTAACTTAGCTAGCAAAATGGTGTGCAAATAGATCAACACATTCAAAGTGATGTGTTATATAGATTCAATTGGTAAAAGCTATATGAATAGAGGAATGGATAACACAATGACATTATACACTATTTATATTAATACATCTCTATGAATTGTGCCTAAATCATTAAATTTCACCTAGATTATTCACCAACACTAGTTCAGCCAAATAAACTATTCAAACATAACCACCATAAAAACCATTAATCACACAAAACTTTTGATTCCCATCCCCAATACATAAAAGGAAGAAATGGGGATTTATATTACACGTAGATAGATATGATATCATGATTTATATCTATTTAAACTTACAGATGAAGCATAGGCTAATTTATTCATTCTAGATTAGTTAGAAGCAACTCAAAGGGGAAGCCTAACCTTTCAATACCATTTATGAGGATTGGATGTGGAGAAACTCATCAAGATCCATAAATTTTTTTAATTGTATAAAGTAATATTGATAGGTATTATTTGATATAATTAGGTTATGATGAATCTCTCTCAGGAAGTCATGATATTTATCAATCCAAAAATCATAGCATAAGCAACAAGACTTGTATCTCACGGTAAATCTCTGCTAAATTATAAAACCAAAGATCCTTCGATTCATTCAAATATAAAATAAAAATATAATATGGATCCAATGGAATACCTATTGAATTTGAGGATGATAATTTGTTTCAAATTCTCTATAAATGTATAACTAAGTGTTTTTGACAGACTATCAAAAGTGTGGAACATGATGCCAAAGGAGTCATCAATATTGCATATCAAATGATCTAACTACAAGAGGATATCAAATAGCTAAAAAAATGGCCTATAAGTACACCACCAATGCCAAGAAGGTTTTTAGTGTGATATGATTGGTGTTCTAATATCAATTCATTATATTCCTCTTTTGCTTCACCTAGTAGAAGTCTTTAGATGGCCTAATCGACCTTGATGTGGATTTATATCATGAGACCACATTTTCCAACATTACCTAGACAAGATCAAGTCAATACTATGAAAAAATCATAAAATTCAATGTATGGTGGGTGGAATTATAGAAACATATATTTTTATACCCTCAAATACCAATTAATGTCATGTAATACTTGGGTCAACATGATTTAGTCATAAAGATCCACAATGGGATCCAAATTAGGGTTCATGAGATTCCTAAGGCACTAATAACTCCCTTAACATTTTTCATCAATATGTTGGATGGGTAGGATAGATTCATATGCAAAAATTCTTTGTTACTCACTCTATTCCACCATCATAAAGGAAACAATCAAGAGCGTAGTATCCATCAACCTGACCAGCAGTAACATACCACAAGTAGAGGCCCAAATACCACTAAAGATAAAAATAGACCCATCATAGACTTCTATAAGGAAGAAGAAGGCATTAATGCATAAATAATCATGGCCTCCTCTAAATAAGAATAAACATAGCACTAAATATTTAACTTACGATAGGAGTGTTCTATATATTATTTTTTAATACAATCTAAAATAGTTAGGAGTCATAGGGGAGGATTTCTATAATTTTATGATTGAATACAAAGACATGATGTCTATTAATAAGAATAAGTAAATAAATTTTCTTTTAGAAAGCAATGCAAACTTGTTAGCTAAAAAAAATGTTCCAAATATCATGTCTATAGATATGTTTGCACCTCTTTCATCCATAATTATTGATAAAGTCATAAAATAATATCAATGAACATGTAGGATGGCTATGATTTTTGATTAAGCACTATGCGTAAGGTATTTAGTGGCTAAATAAATACCATAACAGGAATAAATCCCACATTATCATTGATATGTAATTATATAACCCATATTATGCCTCGACTATCACTAGACATTATAGCGCATATGTGTTCCTTTGTTGAACCTCATCTAGTGGAGGAAGTTGAGCTAAAGGACTCTCAAATTCCTAAATAGTAACCTTAGGAGAAAATTGAAGATTACAAGTAGGTGAAGAATATGGTGGTTTCTCCATCCAGATGAAATGAATCAAGACACATGGACACTATGGTAGAGTTAACTTCTTCTTTTTCTACTTCATAGACATTCTTATCACTTTATTCTTTAATTATATGTAGGAACCACAATATACTTCCCAACCTAAGAGATATCAACTAGCCACATAAGTAGATCTTATAATGCAAGATAAATCTACCAAGGATAAACTCAAGTAGGAGAAGGCTCAAAAGGTGGATGTGAAGAAGGCTATAAAGGATAAAATAAATAGGAAAAGAATAAGAGGAATGAATAAGTGGCACACAAGGTTTTCAGATAGGAAGAGCCAAGGAATAATTAAGAATAATTAATATAAATAATCAATGATGAAGGTTATAATGAGAAATTCAAAAATTACAAACAATGCATAAATAAAAGGCTTTATTTGATACAATAGAAAAGGCTTAAATAAAAGGCTTAATTTGATACAATAGAAAAGGCTAAAGAAGAAGATAAATCCAAAGAATCCCTATAAAGGCAAGATGAGGAAATACATAAGTACACGCATGAGAAATCATCCAAAAATTAGATAGATTCAGAGTGTAAAATGTAATAAGAAGTCATAACAAAGCAGGTATCAAAGTCCAATAATATGTTAGTGATATATGAATCCCAACAACCATAATCTACATATAAAGGCTTGGTGTCCACTCAAGGGGGTGAAAAAGAGGAAGACTCATAACATAATCCCTAATTTTCCATCAAATGTTTGTGGGATATCTATACACCTTCAACATGATGCATAAATTTATCTCTTCTAGTGACATAAATCAAAAGGCACCTCTGATATCTGCAAGTTATATTTTATCTCTTACCAAAACCATGTAGGATCATCTATTGATGTTTCCCAAGTACCATTTTTGAAAAAAAATAAAGGAGCCACTACATTTCATAAGTCTATAAATCAGAAGGCTTATTTTTTCAAATCAAGAGACAATATCATGCATAAGATATATACATGGCAAAACAAGATGTCGTGAAACATTTTTATTAGAATTTAGACACAAATGTATGAAAATATACTAGAGATTCTAGAAAAATGAATGCAATTTAAAGTGTCAAAATTTAGGGCCATTCTCACCATTCAATAAGATTGATACACTCAGAATCTGATGGGGTGCCAAGTGGCACTATGCACTATGATCACTATGGTGTGATAAGTTCTCATGAATTGGAAAATGTTTAAAAATGAATTGTCACATGTTGATAACTCTATCATATAAATTATTTAAGAGATAGGATTCATCCCTGTAACCCAACTCCAATAGGAGCTCTGATATAAAAATTATACCACATCTATAAATCTAGCCATCCAAATGTATTAAAAACTGACAACACTAGATTATGTAGTTACAAATTCTTTGATAACAATTCTAGTAGAATCATCTTCATTGTATCCATTAGTTTCATCACCATAATATATGCCTCCACCTTCTTTGTTGGTATTTTTCACACTCTATTTTTTAAATTTTGACTAATTTTATAGTAGGAAGGCCTTAAGAATTAGGAGTGGGGGAAGTTAGTTAAAAACCCATGAAGGGTGATTATCTAGTTAGGTTAATATATTGAAAAATTGAATGGGTGGTAGATTAGTATGTTACTTAGTTTAAAACCTAAAAGGGTGGCTAAGTAGGGCACAAGAGGTGAAAATTGGTAAATGATAGATTGACTGATTAAACCAAGTAATATTTTAGGACTAGTTCCGTAACACAGTTAATTTTATTAGCTTTTATAAAAACCACATTTTACTTCTAAGAAAATTCTTAACCTAAGAAATATATTTTTTGTTCTATGACTATGCCTATGTTCTTTTATTTTTTCTTATTTTTCACATAAAACACAAATTAACTTGGTCTGATGGGTTTTTCAATAACTCTGTTCACACTATTTGAAAATGGGAAATAATTTTTCTTGTAGTGAAAATAACCATAGAACATTCCCTTAATCATTCAATTTATTCATTGAACCTCAGATTGAATTAGAATCCAAAGCTTTTATGTTTTTTTGGGTTCCACATTAAATAAATTATAATGGTATATGTGAAACTTTTACTGGTATACTACCACACTATATATGGTTATGCTCACAAATAGTTGACCCTTTGGTGTGGACATCGACAAGATAATGCTTGGAAGATCATTCAAGCATGAATCAATGGGAAATGATATAATTTACCATGATCATTACTAGTAAATCATTTTTATTATTATAGAAGCAATTTAAATGAAATTTAATTTAACTCAACCTATAATAAAACTTAATAATTGATAACAAGATTTTTGTTATTTTTATATCGACACATATTAAGCTAGAATTATTTAGCCATGAGTAAGTGCATGTTAAAAAATGAATCCCAACACCTATTTTGGAATAAATTAATATAATGAGATACCTTGATGTGAATCCCAATGTATATTACTTATTATAGCACATATAATGAATTTGTTTGTGTGATTTTAATGCCATAAGGAGTTTGGGGTTGATTTTTTAAACTTTTATACTCATACTCTGAATGTGTTTCACTTATGTATTGTTACTGAACATGGTTTTAGCCATGATGTATTGTATGCTTATGGTATGTTAATATTGGAT